>SEYY01007627.1:0-5000 GCA_009176605.1 Armadillidium nasatum
GTGTGTGTGTGTGTGTATTTTTTTCACTAAGAGTTTAAATACATCTTGCTGCATATCATTCGAACAAAAAACATCCGAAGGAAAGTTAAATAATGCACAACTACACCGCAGATTTAATTATATTTAGAAACTCGTCGTTTGAAAATTTTTCGAACATCATAAAGGAATTCTTTGGACATTTTTGTTTTCCTCCCATTTCAGATAACACCCTATTTAAACATCAAAGTTTCTATCAATTATCTGAAAAAACTCCCTTCACCTTTGACTAAAAAATACAAAGGATAAAAAATATTTTGATGTGTTCCAAATTGTACTTATTTTTAGACTTACTTTGTCTTGTAAATTTTTTAGAGGTTATAACAATGGAAAGACGAAAAAAAAAAATAACAAATATGCATATAAATAAAAAATAAATTTTACACAACCAGATGTAAAATGAGCCCACGATATTGTCAAAATTTTACTTCGAGATTGATAACCCATCTGAATTTACTTTTTTTTTATTTATTTTTTATTTATTTTTTTTAATATACCAAAAGCATAAGGGTTCTAACATATGAAAATAAATTTATTTTTCTTTGGTCCGATTCCAAAATTGACATTCTGTATATTATACTTTTAATTCGAGAGAAAAAAATTATAGCATATATTACAATATATAAGTAAAAACAGTAGAACAAAACAAAGATGCAAAGTTAAATTTAGTTTAATATTCCAAGTTATATCGACAGTTATTTATATTTTAGTTTAAATATTCAACGTTTCGATTTCTGCTGAAATCATTTTCAAGAACTGAAAAAAACAAAAATTATTAAGATAACACTGACAAATAAAATAAAAACAAAAATAAGGAATATCAATAAATTATGAAATGATATCCGTTACACATAAAATACACAGTCAACATGTATATAAAAAAAAAAACCGGAATGAAAACAAAAAATATAACTAAAATGTGAGAGTGACTGACTAATAACTAGAATGAAAGAAAAAAAAATTTTTTTTTTTTTTTTTTGGTTCGTTTAGAGTTAAACAATAAAAAAAGACATTCACATTATATCACATACATACAAACACAAATACACATTACATGACACAAACATACAAACACAAAAAGGTAGACTCAAAATTCAAACAAATACAAATTCATAAATTACACAATATACAAATAACTCAACATACACAAACAATAAAAAAAAAAAAAAAAAAAAAAAAAAAAAAAAAAAAAAAAAAAAAAAAAAAATATATATATACAATATATATATATTATATTATATTATATATATATATATATATATATATATATATATATATATATATATATATATATATATATATATATATATATATATAAAATAATATATATATATATATATATATAATAAATAATAAATAAAAAACAAAACATAAAAAAACACAAACAAAAACAAAAAAAAAAAAAAACACAAACAAACAAAAAAAAAAAAAAAAAAATTATATATATATATATATATATATATATTATATATATATATAATTAAGGTATAAAAAAAAAAAAAAAAAAAAAAAAAAAAACACATACATACATACATACTTACATACATACATACAGCATATACATACACTCACACTCATCCAATTTCATTTCTCATTTACGTTCTTCTCATCTCATAATAAAATCATGTGCTCATATGATATCCAGTCTCTATTTACTAACATTCCTTACAACTTACTTTAGATCTTATTACGCAACACATCTTTAAACATTCCACCTTTTCCACAATCTAGATCAAGATACATTTTCACGTCTTCTAAAATTAGCCACTTAGATACTTATTTTATTTTCAATGATACCATTTACCAACAAACAGATGGAGTTGCAATGGGATCACCAATAGCTCCCATCCTTGCTGATTTTTTTATTCACCATTTAGAACTCTCATATCTTCCAAATTCTTCCTCCGTTGAGCGTCCTAGCTTTTACCTTCGCTATGTTGATGATATTTTCTGCCTCTTCCCTTCTATAAATCATGCTTTTCTTTTCTCACCTATATTAATACTTTCCATCCTAGCATCCAATTTACCATTGAATTAGAACATAATAATAAACTTTCCTTTCTTGATGTTTCCATCTCTCGTACCTCTTCTTCCTTTCTTACCTCTGTCTTTCGCAAGTCTTCTTCTATCCCTTCTGTCACTAATTTTTAAAGTTCATCTCCTCTCAGACACAAAATCAACACTATACTCATTTATTTACATAGAGCCTATAATGTTACTTCCACTTACTTATCCCTTCATTTAGAGTTTTCCTTTTTACAAAATCTCTTTAGCTCCTATAATTTTCCTCCTAATATGGTGCCTCAATACATATCTCATTTTTTATCCAAAACCTATCACCCTTCTTTTCCGGTACCCACAGTTCCAAAGAAAGTTATTTATTTCTCTATACCCTACCTTAATCACTCCACTACACTTATGACTTCCAAGCTCACTAAATCTCTCTCACATCATTTTCCTCATCTTGATTTACGTTTTTCTTATCGCTCTCCTCTTAAAATTTCTTCATTCTTCCACTATAAATCTTCTCTTCCTTTTCCGTTGAAGACGTCGGTAGTTTATAAATTCACGTGTCCCTCATGTCAGAAGGGCTACATTGGTTCTACTGCACGTCTTCTCAGGACTAGGATTATGAAGCATCAAGGTCTATCTTTTCGTACTTCTCTTCCTCTCTCAACTCCTACCTTTTCCAACATTCGTTCTCATTCTCAATCATCTTGTCTTTTTTTCCTTCTTCCTCAACATTTCTCTATTTTGGATTCCAACTCGGATCTCTCATCTCTCCATATCTTAGAATCTCTATATATTTCAAAGTTAAAGCCAGAACTTAAAATAATAATTATCTTGTCCTTTACACATAGTTCAACATAGCTATTCATTTTTTTCTTTATATTTTTCCTTTGCTCTGTTCCTTTCCCTCTTCGTTTACTGGTTTATATGTTTTGGTGTATAGGTTTGCATATGTCTATGTAGTGTAAGTTTGTTTGATTGTAGTAATGTTTGTATGCAGGTATGTATGTACGTGTATATAATTATGTATGTGGATGTATGTTGTATGCAATGTGTATGGTGAGTGTATGTATATGCTGTATGTATGTATGTAAGTATGTATGTAATGCTGTATGTATGTATGTAAGTATGATTATGTATGTATGTATTATGTATGTATGTATATATATATATGTTTGTTGTGTATGTATATGTTATTGTACGATGTGTGCGTATGTGTGTATATGTATATTGTACATGTGTATATATGCATGTTTGTGTGTGTATGATATATATGTGTATGGTGTATGTGTATGTATGTATGTTTTTTTTTTTTTTATTTATTATTGTTATTATTTATTAATATATAATGTATGTATTTTATTTATGTGTGTGTATGTGTGTGTGTATTGTGTATATATGTATATGTATATTGTATGATGTATGAGTATATGTGTGTATTATGTCTGCTATATGTATGCATTTGTATGGTTGTATATGTATATGTATGTATGCATGTATTATGTATGTTATGTATGTATGCATTATATGTATATATGTTTGTGTTTTGTATGTATGTGTATATGAATGTGAATGTCTTTTTTTATTGTTTAACTCTAAACCAACCAAAAAAAAAATTTTTTTTTCTTTCATTCTAGTTATTAGTAGTACTCTCACATTTTAGTTATTTTTTTTTCATTCGTTTTTTTTTTTTTTTTTTTTTTTTTTTTTTTTTTTTTTTTTTTTTTTTTTTTTATACATGTTGACTGTGTATGTTATGTGAACGGATATTTTCATAATTTATTGATATTCCTTATTTTGTTTTGTTTTTGTTTATTTATTTGTCAGTGTTATCTTAATAATTTTTGTGTTTTTTTAGTTCTTGAAAATGATTTCAGCAGAAATCGAATTGAATATTGTAAACTAAAATATATAATAACGTCGAATAACTTGTAAATATTAAATAAATTAATGTTCATCTTTGTTTTGTTCTACTGTTTTTACTTAAAATTAAGCATAATAGAAGCACACAAATTTACAATATTACAATATATATAATTATATTATTATTATATATATATATATATATATATATATATATATATATATATATATATATATATATATATATATATATATATTATATCTATATATATATATATATATATATATATATATATATTATATATATATATATATATATATATATATATATATATATATATATATATATATATATATATATATATATATTATATATATATATTTAATAATTTATTTTTTTATTTGATTTGTAAAGGAAGTTTTTTTTTCATTTAAATTAATTAAATTTTATTTTTATTTGAAAAGACTAACTTAATTCAGTTGGTAAAAGTTTGTTTTAAACAATTATATATATAATATATATATATATATATATATATATATTATATTATATATATATATATATTATATATATATATATATAATTATATTTATTGTTTTTATTATTATTATTATTATTATTATTATATTATTATTATATATTATATTATTATATTATTATTATTATTATTATTATTATTATTATTATTTATTATTATTATTATTATTTCTTTCCCCCTAAAAAAGAAATTTGGCTTTGATAATTGAGCAGAATATTTACATTAAAATTTTGTTGAAAGCAATTTTCAAGAGTCTTCTGTTATTCAATCTTCATTTAAAACAGTTTTTTTTAAAACATGTTTTTTCAATAAATGGATTTTTTTTGTAAAATTGGTCTAACAAGATGCAACTTATTTCCTCTAACAAAAAGTGTGAAAGTTTTTGTCCCTAGAAATATTGATTTTTAAAATATGAAATGATTTATTAATATTATTCCACATCAAACTTGAATGTAATAAAATTTGAAATTTGTAACTTATATAATGCAAAAATTTATCTATACAAGTAGTAGGGTACACCATAACAAGGTTGGCAAATTCCTATGCGAATTC
>SEYY01007627.1:12500-15274 GCA_009176605.1 Armadillidium nasatum
TATATATATATATATATATATATATATATATATATATATATATATATATATATATATATATATATATAATATATATATATATATATATATATATATATATATATATATATATATATATATATATATATATATATATATATATATATATATATATATATATATATATATATATATATATATATATATATATATATATATATATATATATATATATATATATATATATATATATATATATATATATATATATATATATATATATATATATATATATATATATATATATATATATATATATATATATATATATATATATATATATATATATATATATATATATATATATATATATATATATATATATATATATATATATATATATATATATATATATATATATATATATATATATATATATATACCTGACTTAAGAAAAAAAAGAGATTTGGGTATCAGGGTTTAAAAGTTATTTAGGAAATGTTTTCTTAAAGTTAATAAAATGTATTGGAAAGACCTGGATATATATATATATATATATATATATATATATATATATATATATATATATATATATATATATATATATATATATATATATATATATATATATATATATATATATATATATATATAGGAATTTACTTTTCTTGAATAAAATTTATTGAACTCGAAACATTATTTTAATAATATGTCTGATTATTTCTTTCTAACTCTCATTAAATCGACAAAAATACTTGATGATGAGTAACTGTAAAATATTGTGCATAATAATAAGAGAATATAAAGTAATATAATAATATGTAAACCCCAAGGTACACCTATTGTGTCATACAAAAATCCTCCTACCAAAGGTCCAATCATTCCTCCAAAAGAGGTACAAGTACTGAATAAGCCAGATACCATCCCATAAGTAGTTATGTCATCAGGAAAACATAAATATACAGTAATTCTATGAATACAAAGGAAGGAAGATACAAATTGACAGGATAATCCAATACCAAGAAGGGTCAAAGAGGTGCAGCATAATGGAATACTTAAAGATATGTTGAAATACTGTGCTGGACCTAGAAGAAGCATAGAGATGTAAATTAGGATTGCTCCAACAGACCATACAATATGGGGTGACCCCCAGAATCTAATAATCGTACACAAAGTGGACAAAATAAGCAATAGAACAACCCTATTATCCAAAAAAAAAAAAAAAATAGACTTTTTACACTTTCTGATAAATTTAAATGATTTAAACGGGGACTTAAGGTTGCATTGGTAAATCCAATAGTAAAGATAGTAGCACAGAGACTCCAAATTGCTAGTAAGCATTCTGGTTTCGTTATCAGGGAACAAGCATCTTTATACTTTATTGTAAAATATGAATCTCTCTTAGAAGACTTAATAAATAGTGTGAGAACTCCAATAAACAAGATCATCAAACCCGTAACTAGAAAAGGAATAGTAAATCCTCCATTTTCATACAGAACTCCACCAATGCTAGGGCCGATAATTAAACCTATTAAAAGACAAGACTCAAAACAGGCCATGACAGTTGCAATATCATCAAAAAATTCTTCAGCAATTATGCTAAAAGCTGTTACAATAAAAGTAGTGTAACCGAAAGACTCGCCAATGCGTATTAAAATAGAAAAAAGTTAAAAATACCTCAATGTTATACATGCTGTTAATAAAGCCGAATAAAATATTTGCAGTTCCGAGGATAAATATTCCAGTCTTTGCAATTACATAGGGATCGACTAATATCATAAGCTTTACCGTTATTGGTCCCATTATTATGGAAACAAAATTAAACACTGAAAAAGCACTGGAGTACTGAAATGTACTAGCACCAATTTGAGAAGCAAATTTTGGGTAAAATGGAGCTTGAAAATAGATGCACACACCACACATCCCATAAACTATAGCAAATAAAACAAAAATTAGCTATTGTCGCTTGGTATAAGAAGAAAACATGCTACACATTTTACACGTTCTTTTTGAAAATAGGAATTTTAGTAATAGAAATTTCAAATAAAAACAATTCAAAGTTTTCCTTTAAGTAACATTTGATTTTGGTTCTCCTGCTTTAATTTTCTTCCGTCTTCAATATTCACTTCAATATATTTTCTTCCCTTTATGCTCTTCTTACCTAGGTTATATATATATATATATATATATTATATATATATATATATATAATATATATATATATATAATATATATATATATATATAGAGGTGCTTGGAACCTACTGGGCTACATTGGCATTTTGCTGGGGTTCCTGGGTTACAGGAGCAACCAACCAAGGTCAAGCAACGCCAACATGGGCACAACAACTGTTGCGACAAATTTAGCAATAATAAATAATAATAATAATTTAGCAATAATAATACGGCGACGCTGTTGTCAGTGTTTCGAATCCTGGCGTGCGGAAATTTTTCTCTGTCTTATATTGCTAAATTTGTCGCAACAGTTGTTGTGCCCATGTTGGCGTTGCTTGACCTTGGTTGGTTGCTCCTGTAACCCAGGAGCCCCCAAAAATGCCAATGTAGCCCCAGTAGGGGTTCCAAGCACCTCCTATATATATATATATATATAATATATATATTAATATATTATATATATATTTTTAAAGTGGGCAAAAAGTCTTACTAAATTCCACCAGTGGGAAAGATCTATCATGGTTGATGGAGACCAACGTGTCCAGATACACGGCGTTTGAAAGTATACAAGTCAAAAAAGTGGGAAAACAGATAAAGAGTATGTTAGACTTTACCAGTAGA
>SEYY01007628.1:0-7500 GCA_009176605.1 Armadillidium nasatum
AAAGTGGACGAACATTTAATCTTGTTTGTATTTTCTTCAGCTCATTTTGGGCTACAACGGAGTGATTGGTTATTAAATCGGATACATATTTTTGACTCATAATGGAATTTTTAACTACTATCTGAGTTTGGTGTGCAAAGCAATCTACATTTTTCACTCTTGCCAGAGAAAGTGCTTTTTTTATATTTGTGCCCGAATCCCTGACTACGCAGTGCACTTCATTTAATGAAATCTTCCATTTTGTCAGCATCTTTTCAAATACAGTTTCAAGATAGTCGCCTGTATGGCGCTCAGAAAGAGGTTCTGCATTCAATACAAAGTTTTGCCTTTGAAAGTTTTTTTCGATTGCATGATACGTAATTTTTTACTATCCGCGCATGCGGATGCGGTTGCGGATATCCAATTGCGGATATCCGCGGATGCGGATATTGGAAAAATGATGCGGATATCCGCAGTTGCGGATGCGGATGCGGATATCCGGTCCACCTCTAATATATATATATATATATATATATATATATATATATATATATATATATATATATATATATATATATATATATATATATATATATATATATATATATATATATATATATACGTAATTCACTGATATAATGTTCAAATGAAACTTAAAAAGATTTGAGTTCTTGATACCATTTCTAAATATTTCAGAAACGAAGGTCCCATATATCCAGCAGACACCTCTGGAGGAAAAGTTGCGACAAACCTTGGATAGCTGGGATGCAGTAAATGTTCTCCACATTACCCCTCTCACTAGGAACCTTTTTCCATGTGAATACCATGAGGTCTGGGTGGACTTGTTTATTAAGTATAATACCCCATTACCCAGCTCAGCGGCCGTGGAGAGGTTGCTTAGTCAAGGCTCTGACATTCCAAGACCAAAGAGGGCAGCCATGGCATCCAGCAGTTTTGAAAAAAAAATTAAGGGAATATAACCCTTTTCAGAATGCAAGAGGAGAGCTGCGAGGAGGAAGAGATCATAGATGGCTGAATAAATAATAATAAATTCTTTCTCATTTTTTGTTATATATTTGTATCTTTCAAATAAAATTTAAAAATGATTTTCTTTACATCCTAGCTCTATTTTTTTTTTTTTTTTTTTTTTTTTGTTCTAAAATTTGCGCTTTAAAATTTTTTTTTTTTTTTTTTGTGCGCTTTTGCATTTTTTTTTTTTAAAATTTTTTTTTTAAAATGTGCGCTTTTGCACTTGCGCACAAAGTTTTTCAAATTTGAGCTTTTGCGTTTGCGCTCTAAAGTTTAAAATTTGCCCGCCCACCTCTGAATATATATATATATATATATATATATATATATATATATATATATATATATATATATATATATATATATATATATATATATATATATATATATATATATATATATATATATATATGGATATCAGGATTAATATATATATATATAGGTAGGTAATGGATCTATCTGATTGCTAAAACCGGTTTTACTTTAGTTTTCGGCGCGTGGTCAAGGTCACGATGCGGTCATAAGGTGTTAACCTTTTGATCTTATCTTAATCGCAGGAAACCTTTTAAGTATTTACCGCGTGAAAATTTTTTAATTTAAATAAATAATACTTTAATAAAAATAAATAAATAAATAAATAAGTAAAAATAAAATTAAATAAAAATAAATCTTAAATAAAAATAAGTAATAAATAAGAAAAATATTAAATACTAAATAAAAATACATAAAAAAATAAATAATTAATTAAATTAATATATATATATATATATATATATATATATATATATATATATATATATATATATATATATATATATATATATATATATATATATATATATATATATATATATATATATATATATATATATATTTATATATATATATATATATTAGAACATATTCAAGTTTCTGTAACAAAGTATTATAAGCAAGCAACATCGTTCTTTAAAACATATTTTGGACAATTAAAACACTTGTAAATCAAGTTCAAAACTTACTTGTTGTATTTGTTGCTATTGTTGTTCCATTACAGGGATCTTCAGTTGTTTTTGTTTCTGAAATAAAAAGAAAATTCACTTAAAAAGATGAATTAAACTCACCAAGTGTTTTAAGAAATGGTTCTTCAATGATCATTTAAAACCAGGGTTGCATGGTTTTAACCAGATGGTTTAAACCAATTTTTTTTTTTTTTTGGTTTAAACCAACTGAAAAAACTGGGAGTAGATAAGGCATCTAAACTAATTTTCTTATATAAGACCTTAAATGAAATGACTGATTTTTCAGAAAATTCTGAATATATATATATATATATATATATATATATATATATATATATATATATATATATATATATATATATATATATATATATATATATATATATATATATATATATATATATATATATATATATATATATATATATATATATATATATATATATATATATATATATATATATATATATATATATATATATATATATATATATATATATATATATATATATATATATATATATATATATATATATATATATATATATATATATATATATATATATATATATATATATTATATATATATATATATATATATATTTATATTTTTTTTTTTTTTTTTTTTTTTTTTTTTTTTTTTTTTTTTTTTTTAAAAAAAATATATTGCATTTTTCATTATTCATTAGTCATTTCACCTATTGATTCATTATTGTATAATAAAAAAAACAAAAAAAAACAAAAAAAATGGTTTTTATTGGGTTTTTTTAAAAAAACTTTGGTTTTTGGTTTTTTTTTAAAAAAAACCTGTTTAAAACTGTTCGAAAACCAAATTTAGAAAAAAGTCTATTAAAAAAAAAAAAAAAAAAAAAAAAAAAAAAAAAAAAAAAAAAACTATTAAAACTGGTTGTAAGCCGAGGTATAAGGTTTAGAAAATTTAAAATGGTTACTGTTACAATTCACTCATTAAAAGTACGAGTATAGGACCTTTTCCGTCTTTTTGTCGATTATTATATTCTGGAATAAAATTTTTACTATTTAAAGTACAAAAAAAAAATAAAACTTTGTAATCTCTTCCTTATTGGACAAGATACGCATTTCCGAATTTATGTCAAATTTCTGTAACTTTTATAGATTTTGATATATATACCACTTTTCTTTCTTTCGAAATAGCATTTTTTTCACCTATCATGTCCAAATTTTCTGTAACTCTAGAAAAGGGTATAGTTAAAGTTTTATCGTGAGCCATAAAACATATTTTGGACAATTAAAACACTTGTAAATCAAGTTCAAAACTTACTTGTTGTATTTGTTGCTATTGTTGTTCCATTACAGGGATCTTCAGTTGTTTTTGTTTCTGAAATAAAAAGAAAATTCACTTAAAAAGATGAATTAAACTCACCAAGTGTTTTAAGAAATGGTTCTTCAATGATCATTTAAAACCAGGGTTGCATGGTTTTAACCAGATGGTTTAAACCAATTTTTTTTTTTTTTTTTGGTTTAAACCAACTGAAAAAACTGGGAGTAGATAAGGCATCTAAACTAATTTTCTTATATAAGACCTTAAATGAAATGACTGATTTTTCAGAAAATTCTGAATATATATATATATATATATATATATATATATATATATATATATATATATATATATATATATATATATATATATATATATATATATATATATATATATATATATATATATATATATATATATATATATATATATATATATATATATATATATATACCGTGGCTCGAACGGTAGTGTGATTGACTCACGTGCTTGAAGGCACCGGTTCGATCCCACTTCGGGATCCTAGGTATATACTACCTAGAAAAGTTCCTCTCCTCGAATAGGGCAATGCCCGTGAGATGTGAACTTTTTTAAATAAAAAAAAAATAAAAAAAAATATATATATATATATATATATATATATATATATATATATATATATATATATATATATATATATATATATATATATATATATATATATATATATATATATATATATATATATATATATATATATATATATATATATATATATATATATATATATATATATATATATATATATATATATATATATATATATATATATATATATATATATATATATATATATATATATATATATATATATATATATATATATATATATATATATATATATATATATATATATATATATATATATATATATATATATATATATATATATATATATATATATATATATATAGTTTCGTAAGTCTACTAATTTACATTATTTTTTAAAAGTTCACACTTATTTTTTCCTTCGTTTCATTCATTTTTTTACTGTTCTATTTAAAAAAAATATATTGCATTTTTCATTATTCATTAGTCATTTCACCTATTGATTCATTATTGTATAATAAAAAAAACAAAAAAAAACAAAAAAAATTTTTTTTTTTGTTTTTTTTTAAAAAAAAACTTTGGTTTTTTTTTTTTTTTTTTTTTTTTTTTTTTTTAAAACTGTTCGAAAACCAAATTTAGAAAAAAGTCTATTAAAAAAAAAAAAAAAAAAAAAAAAAAAAAAAAAAAAAAAAAACTATTAAAACTGGTTGTAAGCCGAGGTATAAGGTTTAGAAAATTTAAAATGGTTACTGTTACAATTCACTCATTAAAAGTACGAGTATAGGACCTTTTCCGTCTTTTTGTCGATTATTATATTCTGGAATAAAATTTTTACTATTTAAAGTACAAAAAATAAATAAAACTTTGTAATCTCTTCCTTATTGGACAAGATACGCATTTCCGAATTTATGTCAAATTTCTGTAACTTTTATAGATTTTGATATATATACCCCTTTTCTTTCTTTCGAAATAGCATTTTTTTCACCTATCATGTCCAAATTTTCTGTAACTCTAGAAAAGGGTATAGTTAAAGTTTTATCGTGAGCCATTTTAGATACCAATCTCTAAAAGCACGTTGTGAGGTAAAATGCAAAAAAAAAAAAAAAAATTTAAGATTTTTAAATTTATTTTTCGGAAAATTTCAAAACTGGATAACTTTTTTTTTCAGGAATAGATATCTAAATTATCTTACAATGAAACTGAAGATATGTCCTTCTTCTGCAATTGCTGAAAATTTGACCAACTTTGGTCAAGAAACAAATAAGTTATATCCGAAACAGTGAAGGTGTCAAACTATACTAAAAAGTATACTTCACTGTTTTGGATATAACTTTTTTGTTCATCAATTTTAAAAAATTGCCCAAATTTTTAAGAATTGCAGGGAAAGGGTAAATTTTTTTTTTCATTTAATTCACAACGTATCCTTATAGACAGATATCGAAAATATATCACCATGAAATTTAATTTTACCTATACCCTATCTCTAGAGTTTCAGAAAATTTGGAGAAGTTCTGTCAATAAAGAAAAGCTAATTCGAAAACAGTGAAGGGGTGTGTATCTTTAAGTCTATAAAAGTTACAGAACTTTGACAAGAATTTGGAAATGCGCATCTCGCCCAATAATGGAGAGATTCCAAATTTTATTTCATATAGTAAATATTGTATTCTAGAACATATTAATCGACAAAAAAATGTTCGGACGTCCTTAAGGATTCGCGGGAGAATGATCGACCGATATTCGATCGAAAGACATATGAGCGTTAGGACATTTGACGGAAAGGAAATTTAGTTAAACATAAAATATCATATATATATATATATATATATATATATATATATATATATATATATATATATATATATATATATATATATATATATATATATATATATATATATATATATATATATATATATATATATATATTTATTTATTATTTATTTTATTTATTTCACTTATCAACTTTTGTGGGGTGGTGAAAATATAAAAAGAGTACTTAACCTCTCTGCAATGAAAGTCAATACAGTTCCTCCTTGCGTATCGAACACCGGACCTACTGCATGCAAGATCAACACGCTAACCGTATGAACACGACGATATATATATATATATATATATATATATATATATATATATATATATATATATATATATATATATATATATATATATATATATATATATATATATATATATATATATATATATATATATATATATATATGAGAATGTTCAAAAAAATTGTTGATCTAACAAAAATTCCATTAAATGTTCATCATCTAATGATCTGAAAAATCATCAGATCATAGCAACAATCGTTAGTTTTGCATGAAGCCTCCAGTTGAGAAAGGTGTAAAAGAAGAAAACGCATTATATTGCAGACTGAATATTGCAAACTGTGACCATCAATATAAAATATCTTAGATTTTGATTTAGAACCATCCTCTGAACCACACCACATAACTCACTCTGAACTGCATGACTTTTCTGTTCGACTTGTAGCTTCGCAAGAATAAGGCAGAGCTGTTAGGCTGTCAAATAAGCAGTAAAATTTCCTCGCAGTTTTATATTTAATTTTTTTAAACTTGTGACCGTCAACAGCAGCTCAACGCATCTTTATAGATGGTGATCAAGTGGCTTAAAGCTAGAAATGGATTGATGCCCGAAATAAACAACAATAACTATCCATGTAACTAGAGGCTCTTTATCGATTCATCTAAGAAGAATCTTAAAGATGTTTTGCTATACAATGAGAATGTTAAACTTCAATTCCTTTGGTTATGCAGTACATATGAAAAAAATTATGACAATATAAAGTAGTTGCTGAGATGTATAAACTCTGACAACCATAAGTAGCTTGTATGTAGAGATTTTAAATTTGTTGCCCTTGAAATAGGTTTGCAGGGTGGGTTCACAAAGTACTGTTGTTTTTATACGAATGGGATATTCGTACAAGAAATTACCTCTATATCAAAAATAGATTGGACAGTCTGTTCATCGTTGGAACCTGGGAATAAGAACATTTAACTTACACCACTTGATGAGTCAAGGAGGATTTTGTAACAGCCACTACATGTAAAACTGGAATCCATGAAATTGGGTATATGTTAAATAATCAAAACATTCGAAGGAATTCAATTTCCTCATTTCAAAAGTTTTTACATTAAGTAAGGTCAAATAAATAAGTTTTCAATGGTCCTCAAATTCTTGAATTTCTTATGGATAGGAATTTGACTCTGTACTGAATGACAAGGAGAAATGTGGGTGGAAAGAATTCAAGTAGTTGCAGTAAAAAATTTTGGGAACAAAAGAGCAAAAAAACTATAATGAATTTGAAGCAATCAATTGAAATCATATAAATGAACCGGATATTCGTATATTGCGTCACTTAAGATCCATTTTTTTTTGGATACGCATCTAAATTTCTTTCCACAAAACTGAAGCAGTAAGCTATGAATACGGTGAGCGGTTTCACCAAGACATTCCATTCAATAGAGAAACGTTACGATGGTAAACTGAGCGCCAAAATATTTCACATTCGTTCTGAACAGTGACAAATGTGTTCTTTTTAAGGCTTACAAACTACCAGCTAAAAGGTGTAGT
>SEYY01007628.1:12500-16633 GCA_009176605.1 Armadillidium nasatum
ATATATATATATATATATATATATATATATATATATATATATATATATATATATATGTGTGTGTGTGTGTGTGTGTGTGTGTGTGTGTGTGTGATCGCATACGCATTCGCATCATCATCAAAATTAACATTCGCATCCGCATCAGCATCCTCATCCACACTTCTCGAAAATTCAACATGCGCATCTGCACTTTCGAAAATTCAACATCCGCATCCGCATCAGCACTTTCGAAAATTTGACATCTGCATCCTCATCCGCATCCGCATCCGCACTTCTTTAAAATTCTACATCCGCATCCACAAATTACAAAATATGACATCCTAACTACCACTAATATATATATATATATATATATATATATATATATATATATATATATATATATATATATATATATATATATATATATATATATATATATATATATATATATATATATATATATATATTAACCTGACATAAGAGGCTAACATCCAAAAGGAAAGCACACTGATGCCATTCGAGAACTGCGTCTAAGGTGTAAATGATGCAATCAAAGACTTCAGTGTTAGTGGTTAAAGGGTCCCATTCCTCTCTTGAAGGTTCGAAATGATTTTCTGCCCTCGCTTATATAGATATATATATATATATATATATATATATATATATATATATATATATATATATATATATATATATATATATATATATATATATATATATATATATATATATATATATATATATATATATATATATATATATATATATATATATATATATATATATATATATATATATATATATATATATATATATATATATATATATATATATATATATATATATATATATATATATATATATATATATATATATATATATATATATATATATATATATATATATATATATATATATATATATATATATATATATATATATATATATATATATATATATATATATATATATATATATATATATATAAATAATATAAATTATATATATATAATTTTATATATAATAGGTTTATAGTTTGCTCGTGTAGAGTGTGGGAGTGTTTTGTGTTTTGAGTGTTTTATTTGTAATTTTCCACGTGGCTGGCAACGTGTTAATGAATTGGCTTTTAGGTAATCATTTCAAGTTTTAAATATCCCTTTGTTAATTTAAGTGTTTTATTATTTTAGTAATCACTTTCAAGTTTTAAATATCACTTTTGCTAGTTTTAGTGTGTTATTATTTTGCTGTGTAGGGTTCCTTATTTGTAATTTTCCACATGGCGGGCAACGTGTTAATGAATTGGCTTTTAGTTAATCATTTCAAGTTTTAAATATCCTTTTGTGATTTTTAGTGTTTTATTATTTTAGTAATCACTTTCAAGTTTTGGCTTAGGTGTAGATTGTTTCTGAGTTTCGATATTTTTTATATCGATATTTTTTTATCGATACTTTATTTTAATCGATATTCTTTATATCGATATTTTACCCTTTTTTTTTACAGAAATTTTAGTTTAAGTTTCACTGATATATATATATATATATATATATATATATATATATATATATATATATATATATATATATATATATATATATATATATATATATATATATATATATATATATATATATATATATATATATATATAAAGGTAAAGGTGGAGATTGTTTCTGAGTTTCGATTGTTAAAAAATATCGAAAATCGAAAATATCGGAGAAGCCTATCGTAAACAAGAGAGTTGCCAGAGGTATTACTAGACATAGACACAATTATTATTACTTACTTTTCTAGCAGAACCTAATTCGACTTATCATAACCTGAACTACCGAAATTGCCGTAAAAAGAGGCCTAACCTACACAAGAATTTGCCGTAAAAGAGACCTAACGTACACAAGAACGTTTGCACGACATAGTAGCCTAGGGCTAATTATAGGCAGGAAACTATCGATTTAAATAAAATATCGACATAAAAAAATATCGATATAAAAAATATCGAAACTCAGAAACAATCTCCACCTAAGCCATATATATATATATATATATATATATATATATATATATATATATATATATATATATATATATATATATATATATATATATATATATATAATGTTTGAATTTGTGCTGTAATACGGCCGCAGGCCTGTATGTCGCGGCCACGTTCTTGTATAGGTTAGGCCTCTTTTACGGCAACTTCGGTATTTCAGGTTATGATAAGTCGAACTAAGTACGCTAGAAAACTAAATAATAATAATTATAAAAATAATTAGAATAATAGGCATACATGAAATGAAAACTAAATAATAATGATAACACAAATATCAAAAAATTTGAATTGGCATATCGATGTTACGATATATCGATATTTTCGAATATCGATATTTTCTAAAAATCGAAACTCAGAAACAATCTACACCTTTACCCAAGTTTTAAATATCACTTTTGCTAGTTTTAGTGTTGTTATTATTTTGCTGTGTTTTAAATATAATCACGAACTACTGGAGTGGTAAAATTTAAGTCTCAGACATCTTTTATCCGGTGGAATTTTCAGATAAGTTTTAGTCGAAAATTTTTTATTTTTTTGTATTTAGTTTTATTTGTTTTGTAAACAAATAGTTTTATTAACATAACTATGATGTTATTAAATATTTTTAAATATTAGGAATAAGGGATAATTCGTTGCTGGTTGGGGGAGTGTGTTGGGGTCTGAGTTTGGGGTGGCTTAGTTAGTTTAGGGGTGGTTGCCTCAAGGAACTGGAGGTATCCTTAGGTGTGGGGTCCCATCGTAGAACGTTATAGTTCGGGAGTGATTGAGGATAAATATGGAGATGTCTGGAAGGAAGGGGGGTTCAGAGGTATTGAAAGTCGGGACTTTAAATGTAAGGGGGGTAAATAAAGAAGAGAAGAGGGAAGAAGTGGGGGTTGAGATGGAGGAAAGGAGGTTGGATATTCTAGCGTTAACAGAAACGAAACTGAAAGGGGAAGGAGATTTGGCATTTGGGAAATATAGAGGGATGTCCGCTGGAGTGAATGAGAGGGTGAGAGCAAGGGAGGGTGTAGCAAATGTTATGAGAGAATGAGTGGTGGAGTTCTGTAAAACGGAGAGGTAGAATGGGGGCTATAATAGTTTGGGTAAGATTAAGGTTGAGAAGGGAGTATTGGGTTTTTATTTGTGCTTATGCACCAGTAGTAGGAGCAAATGAAAGGGAGAGAGAAAGATTTTGGGAGAGTCTGAGCGAGTGTGTGGGAAGTTTTGCGGTAGGGATCATGTTTGTCTCTTGGGGGACCTGAATGCAAGGGTGGGTGTAAGAAGGGTGAACAGAGTAATAGGACCATTCGGAGTGGAAGGGGTAAATGAAAATGGAACTGAAATGATTGGAATGTGTGCGGCAAGGGTCTTATGATTGGAAATATGTGGTTTAAAAAGATAGAAAATCATAAGTATACCCGGGTGAATGGTGTGAATGGGGAAAGAGGACTGTTGGATATTGTGTGTGTGAGCTGCGAAGGGAGAAGTAGGTTGCTGGATGTCAACGTGCTGAGGGGAGCTGCGATGGGTATTTCGGATCATTATTTGGTGGTGGCGAAAATAAAAGTTAAAGGAGGTTGGGAGAGAGTGGGAAGGAGAAGTATGGTGGTGGAGATAGTACGGGTGGAGAGGCTGGAAGATGAGGAAAAGAGAGGTGACTACACAAGAGGGGTAAGGGAGAAATGGGAGGAGTTAAAGGGAGTGAGGTGGAAGGGGTAGAGGTTGCGAGAAGAGTATGTGGGGTAAAAAAATAGGTAATGGTAGAAGAAATGGGAGTGAGTGGTGGAGTGAAGAGTTAGGGAATATGGTTAAATGGAAAAAGAGGCCTTCTGCAAGTATTTGAGTACGAAGGAGGCTAAGGATTGGGAAGAGTATAAGGAGAGGTGTAGGGAGGTCAAGAGGGAGGTCAAGAGAGCAAAAAGGAGAGTGGGAGAGGAGTGGGGTAGAAAGTTGGCGGATAATTTTAAGGACAGGAGTAAGATGTTTTGGAAGGAGGTAAATAAAGCAAGGAGAGGGAGAGAGGAGTGGGAAGAGGGAGTGAAGGGAGAAGATGGTGATGTGGTGCAAGGAGAGAGGAAGGTGGGGGAGAGATGGAAGAGACACTTCAGTGATTTGTTGA
>SEYY01007629.1:7500-12500 GCA_009176605.1 Armadillidium nasatum
TGAGATCTATAAGAATGCAATAAATTCATAATAACAATTGTACTGATAATGTATCAGAAAAATTATGTAATTAGTAATAGAACAAACAACAACAACATAATTTGGATGTGATCAACCTCTTCATATAATATATTTAAATTTATTTTTTTCTCAATACCCTTAAAAAAAATTTACAATAGAAGATTTTTACCTCATTTAATTTTTTTTTTTTTTTTTATTTTTTATTTCAGTTAACTTAGCAAACTTGCACATTATTCAAAACATAACGCCTAATAACACTTTGTAATAGTTATTGAACAATTTGAGTTACTAATGCTGCATTTAAGAGGAAAAATAATATATATTTATATATATATATATATATATATATATATATATATATTATCCTAACTCTTTCAAAATAAAGCACCAGTTGGTGTCAATACGTAAATAGTATTTACTCTTTCCTAATATAAAAAAAAATATATCTCCTACAAAAAAAAGTGATTGACACTAATCACATTACTTTTATTGTCAATTATAGTAAGAAACAATTTACTGGTCTAGCAAAATTAATAATTTTATCACACTTTCATTCATTATACATTTACAGAAGTGATCATACTTTTTTTTTTTTTTTTTTTTTTTTTGATCTTGAAAATTGTTCAAAACATTACACCTAATAATATCAAGTAATAGTTATTGAACAATATATATATATATATATATATATATATATATATATATATATATATATATATATATATATATATATATATATATATATATATATATAATATATATATATATATATATATATATATATATATATATATATATATATATATATATATATATATATATATATATATATATATATATATATATATATATATATATATATATATATATATATATATATATATATATATATATATATATATATATATATATATATATATATATATATATATATATATATATATATATATATATATATATATATATATATATATATATATATATATATATATATATATATATATATATAGTATATATATATATATATATATATATATATATATATATATATATATATATATATATATATATATATATATATATATATATATATATATATATATATATATATATATATATATATATATATATATATATATATATATATATATATATATATATATATATATATATATATATATATATATATATATAAAATAGTATATTCAATTACTATATAGCAGCCAGATATTAACTGTCTCTTGTTTTCATTATTGTAAAAAATTTAATTTGAACGATTGTGAAATTTTTTTATTAGGTTTAATAAAAATTTAAACAAAGATAACTGAAAATAATGATGTTAGATTTTATAACCTTCAAAAAAAAATAAATATATATATATATATATATATATATATATATATATATATATATATATATATATATATATATATATATATATATATATATATATATATATATATATATATATATAATATATACTATATATATATATATATATATATATATATATATATATATATATATTATATATATATATATATATATTATATATATATATATATATATATATATATATATATATATATATATATATATATATATATATACTCTGGTGGACAAAGGCCTGAAGCATACTAAATTACCAGCAGAGAAAGGGGACAAGTCAGAAAGAAACTAGGTCAATTTAAAAGGCCGACATATGCCGATACACGGCGTTTAAAAGTGTGTAAGTTATAGGAAGTTGGGAAAATAGATGAAGGGATAGTGTTCCAGACTTTACCAGCATAGTACATGTAAGACTGAGCATAGCGGTTAAGTCTGGAGGTGGAGAGTATGAAATAATATATGGAATTTGAATCCTTGTAAAGGATGAGAGTGTGTAGTAAGGCGTGACGGCAGAGCCCTTCTCAATGGAGGAGGTATGCGACTGGAAAGTCCAGAAGGGCAATGTAAATTGTAAAAGCGATAGTATAGAGAGAGTGACACAACAGATCGACGAGCGGAAGAGACTGTAGAGAATTAGTGAAAGCAGAAGAGTTGATAAGACGAAAGGCCCTAGACTCTCCTATTTCAAGGAGAGCTGTATGAGTAGAACCACCCCAGATGTGTGATGCATACTACATAAAGGGGAGAACAACACCCCTATAAAGAGCAAGCAATTGGGGTGTAGTGAATAAATTCGGAAGTTGCCTCAGAATACCTAACCTCCTAGAAGCTTGTTTAAAGAGAGAGGTAATGTGATCTTTCCAAGAAAGATCACGAGAAAAAGAAACACCAAGAATATTAAGGAGAGATGAAAGCTTGAGTTGTGTGTTTTCGAAGAAGATATCATAGTTGTGTCGAGTAGAGAGATGGAGTAATTGAGTTTTTGAAGCATTAAAACGACTATGTTTTCTCTGCCCCAGTTTGAAATGCGAGATAGATCAGAGGTTAGTTGCTCCAAGGCTACCCTCCTTGCAGCTATTAACTGCTGCTGGGAAAGGCGCCTTCCAAATTGAAAGGAATAATGCAGGGTGGAGTCATCAGCATTAGAGTGGATAGAAGATGAAGTAACAAATAGAAGGTCATTAATATAAAGCAGAAAAAGTGTTGGGGAAAGGACAGATCATTGAGGAACACCACTATTAATAGATTTAAAGGATGAACGGTGGTCGTCTACAACAGCTGTTATGGAACGACCGGAAAGGAAATCAGAGCGAAGGTCACAGAGGGAAGGATACATACCGAAAGAGGGAAGTTTGGAAATCAAAGCTTTGTGCCAGACTCTATCAAAAGCTTACGATATGTCCAGCGCCACAGCAAAAAATTCACCGAAATGCCGAGGCGAGGAGGACCAAGAGTCTCAGAGAATATATATATATATATATATATATATATATATATATATATATATATATATATATATATATATATATATATATATATTATATATATATATATATATATATATATATATATATATATATATATAATATATATATATATATATATATATATATATATATTATATATATAATATATATATATATATATATATATATATATATATATATATATATATAATATATAATATATATATATATATTTAATTGAAAATATTTCGAATTCACAAATAAAAAATTCTGATTTTCTTGAAAAAATAATGTTAAGAGATTTGAACAATAAAATTGTGGTCAGTTATGACGTGGTCTCTCTGTTTACTAATTTCCTTTCCTAACCCTTTGTTGGTTAGAAGAGTATATAGATGGTTTGGGTTCTGAAATATTTAATGTTTCTTTTGAAAATATCAAGAAACTTGTAAAATTGAGTATGATGCACTCGTATTTTCAATTCGGGAGCAATTTTTATAGACAAAAGTTCGGTTTAAGTATTTTCCATTCCACCATCATTGCAAGAGGAGTGCCATGCACTCACATCAATTTTGTATGAATATTGCAAACACTATGCTTGCCATTTCCTGTTCGTATACTTTTCTTTAAAAATTTAACTTTGAATTTTTACTTATATTTTAATTTAATTAATGTTGAATTTAAATAAAGAAATATCAAGTGTATTTATTTCGAATAGTGTAATAAAGGAGTGTCGTATTTCGTACGGAATACTCTACCAGTGATCTATGTCTTTTCTCTGACCCTTGATACTCTGTCTACTTTATGGCCTTTCTGTGAATATTTTGTTATGGCACTTTACAAATCAAAAAGACTTTAACAGAGCATGACACAATGCTTTGGTTTTTAAATTTCTTTCTTTCGGTATTTTGTGTCATGTTCTATAGGAATAGAGTATGACACAGAGCTTTGAGTTCTAAACTGCTTTCTTTCAGAATCTATCCTTCTCTCTGTGGCTGTGTGTCTGATTTACTTCCATGTCGTTCTATAACAGTTCTTGTAGATGTTCGCCGTTCATCCTTTAAGTTTGTTAATAATAGTGTTCTTCAGATATCTGTTCGATCATCAGATACTTTTATGTTTTTCTTTAGTGACATTCTCTCTATTACTTTATTATTAATGCACTCTTAAGCCAATAACTATACCCATCCATATATATATATATATATATATATATATATATATATATAATATATATATATATATATATATATATATATATATATATATATATATATATATATATATATAATATATATATATATATATATATATATATATAATATATATAATAGTATATAATATATATTATATATTATATATATATATATATATATTATATATATATATATATATATATATATATATATATATATATATATATATATATATATATATAATATATAATATATATATATATATATATATATATTCTATATATATATATAATAATATAATAATAATAATAATAATGCGGAAATTTTTATAATAATAATAATATAATAATATATAATATATAATATGATAATAATGGATGCGATAATAATTAATAATGCGGAATAATAATGCGGAATAAATAATAATAATAATATGCGGATGCGTATGCGGAATAATATGATTATGCATATATGCGGATATATATGAATAATATAATAATGCGTATATTATATTGATTATTTTATATCATAATATATATATATATATATATATAATATATATATATATATATATATATATATATATATATATATATATATATATATATATATATATATATATATATATATATATATATATATATATATATATATATACTATATATATATATATATATATATATAATATATATATATATATATATATATATAATATATATATATATATATAATAATATATAATAATATAATATAATATATATATAATAATATATATATAATAATAATAATAATAATAATAATAATAATAATAATAATAATATATATATAATATATAATAATAAATAATAATAATAATATAATATGATATAATAATAATAATAATAATAATAATAATAATATAATAATAATAATAATAATAATAATAATAATA
>SEYY01007631.1:0-20286 GCA_009176605.1 Armadillidium nasatum
CTCTGATGGCAGTTACTCTTTCAGCTAATTCATCAATGTAGTCGTTGGTGGTAGGAGGGTTGGTGGAGTCTGTGTTGTTGAAAGGTGATTTGTAATTTGGTAAATGCCAAGGTAGTCTTTTATTATAATTGTAAGAGGAAATGTGATAGATTTGATAGAAGGGCAAATATTTCCTCCTATCGTTGTCGTTAGTGTTAACAAAATACCGAAGGAAGTCAGCCACCTTCAAATTTTCGCGCTCTACCAGGGCGTTGCTTTGTGGATGTCTGACAACAATGTTAATTGCTTTTATTCTCCATTGAGAACACAGATCTTTAAAGAATTGAGACCTGAATTCTGGAGCTAAGTCTGACAACAGGATTTCAAGTGTGCTATGTCTAATAATTACTCGTTCGAGGGGAGCTTGCGCAATGTATTTAGAAATGTGTTGTTTAAGCGGACCTAATTCTACGTATCTTGTAAGTTGGTCTTTAAAAATGAGAATGTATTTAGATTGTGTAATGTGGCAAAGTGGGAGAGGTCCTAAGATATCACAGTGAACTTTTGAGAATGGTTCTAGAGTTAATAAGCATTTTTTGATGTGGGCGAGTTTAGGTATGATTCCTTTTATTCTATTGCAGGAATCGCAGTTGGCGCAGAATTGTTTAATGAGGGTGTGTAGTCTAGGGAAGGTGTATGGTTTTTGTAATCTATGTCTGGTTCTCTCGTGACCACAATGTCCTTCAGCTAAAGAAGAATGATTGTAATCGATGACTGAAAGTATCATAGAGTCAGGTATTTCAAGTAAATGACGACCAGTGGGAGTTTTATAGAATAAAACTTCTTGTATAATCGTATGTGTGGGATGTGGGAAAGATGGTGGAGTTGATGAAGATTGAGAAAGTTTGATGCGCTTGTAAAGAAGTCCTAAGCGAGAGCAGGTTGCTTACTTTGTAGCAGTATTTTCCCGTGTGAGGAGGAAAGATTGACGTGGAGGTGTGAGGTGGATAGCGAGGTGATGGGGAAGTTATAAAGAAGTGGGAGGTTGAGGTGGGTTGCGACTTAGATAGTAAAATATTGAGTATTTGAGTTCTATTTGTGGATTGAAACTTTGGATGATTAGGCTTTAGCGTTCACCTGGGAGTGTTTTGTGGCGAAATAAGTGTTTTCGAGGTTGATTGTCAGTTATGATGGTGAATGGATACCCTAGAATAGTGTGACGGAATTTAGATAGATCAAAGATTATTCCTAGTGTTCTAGTGTGTAGTTAGTTTCCACTTTAGAGAAGAAACGACTAACAAAAGAGAGGGAAATTTCTTTCCCGGTGTCATTGAGTTAATAATGGACGGCACCTAGTCCGTTATGAAAAGCGTCAGTGTTGACGAAAAAAGGATTATCGTTATTAGGGAAAACTAGTTCTGGGTGTAAAAGTTAAGGCTTTTTAAAGGTGCTGAAGGCTAATTGTTGTTCAGGGTTTCCAAACAAATTGTGCAATTCTTACGTAGTAGTGAGGTGATTGGTTTAGCAATAATAGCGAAATCTTTGATTAAGTGGTTAAAATAGTTTAGAAACCCATGAGTGAGCGGGTTTCGGCAGTGTTTGTAGGAGGGTTAAAAGATTGTAATGTTTGCAATTTGGCTGGGTCGGGGCTGATACCCTTGTTTGAAATGCGAAAGCCTAGAAAAAGGAAATTTGTTCTAAGAAAATGAATATTTAGAGAGTTTGATGCAGAGATTGTTTCTCCGAAAAGCTTCAAATACTTTTGTGATGTTTTCAAAGTGAGATTGCATAGTGTGAAAGCGGTTCCCAAGAGGTGAGAAAGGGTGAGCTCCATTGTTTGTGCAAAGACGAGAGGGACATTTGAGACACGAAAATTTAGTCTAGAGGGGCAGTACTAACCTCTTAGAGTTCTGAATGCAAGATAGGGTTGTGTGTCTTCCTCAATTTCGAGGGCGTGATAGGCATCAAGGAGATCTACTGAGGTAAAGAGGAAATTCATTCCTAATGCACTGGGAAGATCTGTGATACATAGTATGAGGTAGCGATCTAAAACTGCTGTGAGAGTTGATATGTCTATAATCTGCCACAATTCTGGGGCGTGTGGAGTTCTTTTTGGGAATGACTAAGAGGGGTGAGCTGTGTGGAGAGGAGATTGGTCTTATATACCCTTTTTGAAGAGAGGTGGTGACCCACTCGTCTATGTGTGTTAGATATTTGTGAGGAAGGCAGTATTGTGGGAGATATAGTACTTTAGGAGTGTCTGGTTTGAATTGAATTGGAAAATTTTTGTAAAGGACAAATGGGGACCTCATCATCTACGACAGCGATGACATCACTATATGAAAGAAGGAGTTGTAATAAACGATCAAAGAGAATACGGTCATGTAAAAGAATATCTTCTTGTGAAGTATTCTTTTATAATATCTTTATAAGTGGATAAGAGTTGACATGTATTAAGACCTCTAGCAGAGGTGGCAAGGTAAGTGTGATAAGTAGGTATAGGCTCTTCTAAAAGTATTATAGGATTAGCAGTGGAGACGAGAGTGTTTTTTTTTTGTAGAGTCTGTGGAGAAGCACTAAAATTTATGATGTCGATTAAAATGTGGCCTTTTGTTCACGTGCTCAAAATGTTTCCAAACAGAGTAAAGATGGTTATTTATGTGAGTGCTGTTAGTTTCCAACAGTAACTTATCAGAAGGAGGAGTATGTGCAGGAAATAAGGCATTGGGAGAAGAGTTGTTTTGGAAGAAGGATGAATATCAATGGAAGAAGTGGTATTTTGTACGTCAGAGTCTAAAAGAAGATTATTGAAAATTGAAATATCATATGAGAATAGATGTGGAGTAAGTATATTTGCGTGAGAGAGTGAATGTGGGTGAGCAGTAGGAGTGACAACCGAAGATGTGTTTAGTTTGGAAGAAGTTGAGTAATTATGGTGTGTTGGGACTGTGTGAGCTGTGGGGGTGTGAGAGGTGATAATTGTTTTTGAGATGAATGTGAAGGGGGTGATTGAGATAGTAAAGGATGAAATGTAGGGTTGCTTATCAATGTCAAAAAGTTTTTAAGATCTAGAGAGATGGGTGCTTTACTGAAAAGATTTGTGCCGAGGAGGAAGTCTGAGTGAAAAGAGCAGAGTGAATCATGTACGACCATAAAAGTTACCGGAAATACAGATGTTGCAAGGTGTATATCTAATGTGATTGTACCAAGTTGGGGAAAAGTTGAACCAGTGATAGATTTAAGTTGTGTATTACATTTACCTAGTGATATGGGGGTATTGAGTTTATGTTGGAGATTGTGAAAGACAGATAATTTACATAAAGAACCATTAGAACCTGTGTCGAGTAGAAATGATTTGTGAGGTAAGTTGTGATTGTTGAAAGTAATTTTTGCTTTGATGAAATAAGTTGGACCCGCTGTGTCTTGAGATGGAGGTGAAGGTAGGGAGTGAGTGTTGAAATGTGAAGAGATAGTGTTAAATGAAAATGGAGTAAAGTTAGTTTCAAGAGTTTCCTGTGTAACCATAGATGTATTTATGGGGATTGATGAGGGTGATGGGAAATGTTTTGTTTGAGAGGGTTGATGAGACTTGATTTTGTTGTTGATGTTGATGATGTTGGGGATGTTGTTGTTAGTGATGATGTTGTTGATGCTGTTGCTGTCGTTCTTAGTGGTGAGACTTGTTGTAAAGATATAATGGAATGTGAGAAGTTACTGTAACATTCTGATGTGGATGAGGAGAAAGTTGAACCTGAGCTTGTGAGGTTTGTGGATGCGTTTGTTGTGGCGGTTGTAAAGATATAGTGTGTGTGAGATCACTTTGAGGTGAAATATCAGTGTCATAATTGTTATCAATATTAGCAAACATTAAAATTTAAATGCGAATTTTGCTTAAAATAATTGCTATCTAAATTTCTACTATCTACATCATTAATATATAAATGGTTAAATTTATTGCATGCATTTTTATTAACTAATTTATTTACATTTGTATTGGCACTCAAAACCGTGTGAGGTTGAGTTGAGTGCTGTTGCTCAACCTCTAAATTAGAAAATTTTCTTGGTTAATATCATTAAACAATGGGGGAATGTATTCTTTTGATAAGAGTGGAGTTCAATAACTTGAAAAATTTGTTGATCATTAGGGAAATATTGCTGGGTTGAAGAGTCCAAGGTGATTTTCTTGAGTTCTATATGAAATTGGGGTATAATCTTGAGTCTGAAAGAAGAATAGATAGGTATTTTGGAATTGATTGTTTCTGAAGTTGCTATTCCTCTGAGTTGGGAGGTGGGAGGAGGGCGTCTTTGTGTTGAAAGATTGTTGTGGGAGACTTGATTTTCTTGCTGCTGTGGAAGAGGACGAACTCCTTTATATTCTTTCCTATGGATTCCTGTTCCTTTCCAAAGTCCTCTTTTTATGATGTTCTCTATCTGTGGAGTGATTGGAGCGTTTCTGAATGTGAAGTTTGGATTGCAGGGATCAAAGGTAGAGTTTCTTGCAATTTGGAGTAGATCCTCGAATGTGATATTGATAACAATGGTGGCAGTATGGGCTGAATGGGCAGTAGGCGTTAAAGTGACCTGCTTGTTCACAATGGTAACAGATCTGTGGTATTGAATCGAGATTGGTGCTTGAGGGGAGAGGTGGGGGAAGGTGAGATGGGAGGGCAGTGGGAGGGCGCTGAACGAAAGGTTGCTGTGGAGTTGGTTTTGAACATGTGGAATTTGCTCAATTGGATAATAAATTAATCTAGATTTGAGAAGGGGTTATTTCTGTGGGAGGAAGAGTGTAGAGACGACCATTAGAATTTTGAAGGAATTTCTGGATTTGTTTGGGGAAGAGGCAAAGTATAATCGTAATATTTTACAAATTGTTGTCTATGGTCTTGTAGCGTTTTTGGAATTTGGATATATAAAAAAGACGTGGTTATGGCCGTGATAAGTTTTTCAGGAAGATTGAGAGTGGAGTCCTTTTCAGTGAGTTTGTTGAGAAATTCTGTCACTAATTTGTGTAAGGAGAGAGCACTTGAAGCTATTGTTTGCGTAGAATCCCATTGAAAATCTAAGAGTCTCTGGAAAGCTTCAAAATGATGAAGGGAGTCTTCCGGAAGAACGAGGCATTGTAAGGTTTCAATGAATTCTTCAAAAGATGAAAGGCGAAGGAGTTCTGGGTTTGAATTTAGCAGTAGGCGGAATTCGCCCTTCGTAAGGTGGAATTGGGATCAAGCTTGTGTGATTTTTGTGATTATCTGAATAGTGTTTGATTTGAATATTTTCTTTTACATCCTCCAGCCATCGAGAGTGGGGCCTTCCCATTTATTGTTGATTCTTCCTATCAGAAGTAGTTCATCTTTGGGGATTGAGGTGATGTATGGACTAAATGGGGCCCCAGCCCCAACCCTGGTCCTGGCAAACCCTGGCCCCTGCTAAAATTCAAGGAAAACCGGGGTTTGCCTGCCAGAGTTAAAAAGGCAAATTATATTTATTAAAAGTACATTCCAATTTCAAATTTTAAAAAAAAAATTTCAGTTGATTCTCCTGAAATTTTCAGTGTATATAGCTTTTTCCTGGTGAAAAAGGTTCATTTCTATTGTTTCCCTGAGTCTATTTTATGGGCTACAAACGCTTCTAATAGACTTTTGTTCCCAGAGTTATAGGAAAAATGTTATAAGCTCAAAACTGACCAATTATCGAATTTATTTTTTTTATTTAAAAACTTTTTTTTGGACAAAAAAAAAAAAAAAAATATAACATTTCTTATTTTTGTTGGTGTATAGAAAAGGGATGGGGCTACAAATTCCTCTATATACTACTTTATAAGATGCAATTCATTGGTTTTGAGATATAGCTTCTCATAAAAGGTCCATTTTTTACCAAGTTTGATACGCGCTATCTCCCTTCAAACAAATAGCATTTAAAAATGCATTGAATAAAAGTTGTAGCCCCGTCCCTCTTCTAAACATCCAAAAGTAAGAAAATTAATAGGTAGAGTTTTTTTTTAAATAATTTTTTTATCTGGAAGGGTATGATTTTTGCAAAAAATTTTTTAAGTGCTTATAACTTTTTTTCTAGACGTGATATCAAAAATCTGTTCCCACTAATGCTTGAAATTGGGGCTAAGATTATTCAGTTAAATTTTCAGCTTATCTGGAACAATGGTTTGAACCAGATATTCATTTTTTTACAGCTTTGGGTTCAAAAACTTTCAAACCATTATAAACTTAGAAAAATGCTCAAAATCAACTTAGAATTTCAGGAAAAAAATGCATATAACCCTGAAAATTTCAGCTCAAGCAGTCAAATAATAAAAATTATTTTTCAAAGAAAATATAAGAAAATTAAGATTTTTTCTTGTTTTTCAATATTTTCTTTTTCTTTTCTGTTTCTTTTGACTGCTCCTTTTCGGCTAGTGAATGTTCATCTTTGTGTTTTGGTATTAGATGCCCCCATAAAGATTTGATTGAAAAGTTTTTACTTGGGGCACACGGAGATCCTCTTCTAATTTCTTGACTGCAGATGTTACATTTATCTATTTCAAATTATCCTAAAACATTGTAAAGTACTGCCATACTTTTAGCCATATTGACTGAACGTATAAACAAAATAATTTTGAAATGTGGCTATATGATACAAGTTTGATACATAGAGCTCTATAAAATAACTATGTATAAAAACAGTTAAGGTGAATGTATGGTTATTTCTGATCCTTCAACCCTCTCAGTATGAAGACCAAAGATTCAACAATCCCCAGTATGTTCCCAAACTTTTCCTTTTGTATTGCAAGTTGAATAGCATGGAAACTCAGGTCTGGCTTAGGATCCTTGTGTTTAAACTTCTTCACCTTTTAATTACAGCCTAGATGAATAAAATAAAAAGTCACCGAATATATCTCCCACCATTAACTTAGACTATATCCCACCATTAACTTAGACTCTCGTGACTTAACCTGAATGAATCCTGATCTACCGAATAATCCAATGGACAAAACCCTTCAAATGATTCATTAATTGTTAAGTTGAATAGTTCCTCTTCTTCCTCCTCTTCTGGAGGTATTGTTAGATCTGTTTGGGTAAATCTTGTAGTGTTAATGTCGGCTACATTAGATACCTTAGCTGACCTGTTTGATCCAGTGTTTACCCGATAATCTTCACTTGTTCCTATAGTTAAGTCAAATGATTCTTGTAAAACTCGGTATGAATCAGACAAAGTTGAATAATCGGCATTGATCAATTTAAATATTTCTTGCTGACCTTTCATCTGCTGCTTCCTCAACTCCTCCAACAAGTGATGATCTTCAGCGAGTTGAAATGAATAATCATTGTCCTCCTTGTCACTGTCGTCCTCAGGTAAAACCGTTGGAGTCGGTGACGTGTCCATCAGTTACTCTTCATTTGATATCTCCCCCTGTTCTTTGTTGATTTTCGCTTGCTCTTGTTGGAAAGCTTCATTTTGTTGAATAAGTTGATATTGTTAATTCTGTTGATGCTGGCGGAAATAAGGATTTCGTAAGAGATCTGGGAACATCAACCCATTTCCGGAGTGGTGATAAATGAGCCTGTATGACACCTTCCCCTTTATTGACTGGGTACTTGGCTATATCATATGCGAGGGTTGTTGTATACTTTAGTGATAACATACGGTTCCTTAAATCTAGGTTTAAACTTGTTGTTTACAAGATTTCCTTGAAATTAAAATTTATACGCTACTTTATCACCAAGGTTGAAAGGTGAAAATTTTTCAGCAGGCGACTTCCAATATTACCGTTAAACAAGGATTTCTCCTTGCACACGAATGTTTTGTTGAACTAAGAAGTCACTTGGAGTTGACTTGATTGCTGAATGCCAAGTATTGTTGTATTTTACAACTACTTGTGGGAGTTGTAAATCCCAATCAGTTGGGTTTTGTTGAATCATCATTCGCAAAGTCTGAAGTATGGTCCGGTTTACCCATTCCGTAACTCCATTCGTTTGTGGCCGATGACTAGATGCCAACAAATGCTCAATGGCAAATTCCTCCAATACTTTGTTAAAAAGTACTGAAGTAAACTCAGTCCCTTGATCAGAAAGAAGTTTATGCAGAACCCGCGGCATGAACGGAATAAGTTTAAATTTCAACGTAGTGCTTACAATTTTTGCAGATTTATCTTTAATAGGAATTACAAACAGATACTTACTGAAATGATCAATTGCTACAAGAGCATAAGAGTGGTTTCGAAAAGTTCGCGGTAATTGTAATAAATCAACTGCTAACAATTCAAACGGATAAAGACGTTGTTATTTTCATAACAGGCGGAATAATCACAGTAGGATTATTTTTGTTAAGTTGACATGTCATACAAGACTTACAAATGTCACGATGCAACATTAGCAAGTTTTGGATGCCATAAGTCCTCTCTCACCAATGCAATAAGTTTCGGTGTTCCTAAATGTCCATTTTGTAAATGTAAATCCAAAACTAACCGAATTAGAAGAGGCATGGATAGAACCATTCGCGGAGTGTTTTCATTTTGGATGAAGATTAAATCTCCAAACAAGAAAAGATGTTGATATGGACGAAATATTTCTAATCCATGTTCACGAAAAGTTGTGCTTTCGTATGGGATCCAATGCTTTTCTCAGTTTACGAAGAACATTGTCCTTAAATTGTTCTTGAAGTATTACCTCTTCATCAGCGCTAAATAATTCATCAAGTTCGTCAATGGTTAATTGACAAATGTTGATATTTATTTTGACGCTTTTCTTCATTACATGGTTCAAGATAATTAAAATGTATACCAGATACATTTTGTAAGTTACAGACATCTCCAGGAGTTCCATAAGTTAATGGATTGTTGTCATTGTAGAAAACTCGTACAAGGCATTTAGATATATTAGCAAAGGCTAATATTGCTTCTGGAATTGGAAGTTGGCCAGGTAGTTTCAGCAACTTCAGCTTCTTTGTAATCCTGCCTTTAAGTTGATACTTAGCAGGGTGTTTGATAAGTTCCTCTGCTACTGTTTCCCTATCTCCATATGGTTATCAGGAGTTCCTTCCAACCACATGGATAAAGATTGAAACAAGGAGTTTCCTCCTCCTGGCATTAAATGAACTGTAAAACCTTCAGAAACAAAACCTGATGGCTGAACTTGATCAATGGGGACAACTTCCAGTTCATCATCCTGATCATCTGGGAGTGCCTCCACTGGAGCTCTGGACAACGCATCAGCTTCTGTTATCTTGACCTTTATATAGCAGATGTCATAGTCATAATCGGTCAAGTCACGTAATGTGCGAGCGATACGTCCGTCAACTGCTGCCATGTTAAGATATACCAAAGGCTCATGGTCAGTGAAAATAATGAACTTCTTCAAGGACAAGAATTGTCGTAAAGTTTTAACGGCCCATCTCAATGCTGCAAGCTCCTCTGTTGTTGAGTATTTCATCTGAGACTTAAAAAAAGTTTTTGAGATATAAGATATAGGTTGATTTACGCTGTCGTAGCTACGTGGTTTCAGAACGTTTAATATATAATAATACTCCGACAACTCTTATTTGTTTAAGATATTGCGTTGTGTTTTCTGACTTTTAATGATCTTATTTTATTTCAGAGTTGTGTGTGTTCAGATAACGTTCTAATGCTATTCAGAATCTATAATACCACTCTGGACTGGCCTAAAGATAATTTTCGAAGTTTTAGTCCTTTTTATTTCTTGTAAATAAATTATTTGCAGGTTGTGTTTATTTTTAGTTTTATTTAACTTTCAACCCTTTATTTAAAACTCTATAAACCGTATATCACAAATAGTATTCAATATCATGTAAACAAAATTGATGCAGTTACATGTTTAAACTATCACGAAAAAATCTAAAATGATTCCATACTAACTCTATAAACAAAAATACCTCGTAAAAGTAACGTCAAATTATTTCAAATGTCAACTAAACAAATCGAAAAAAATTCTAAGTGTTTACTCAATGGAGAACGATCGTTATCTAATAAAAGTTTATGGTAAGTATGAGTTATCGTAACCTAAGCACCAAAAGATTCGAGAAATTCAAGATGACTAACTACTATAAGTTGAAACAATCTTGTAAATATTTTTTGAGTATGTCAAAAACTCGCAACTCAAAAACATAATGGTCGATCAATCTAAAGGTTTAAACAATATCAAAAGTAAACTATTATAAAATCTTCTGTAAATTATAAAAGCTTGAAACTCAAATCAAAATAGTCTGTAAAATTTGAAAATTCCTTCGTAGTAGTATAAGAATCAACTCAATAAATCTTATTCAAAAATATTCACTAACTACTGATTGACGTACAAGATCCTGTTAACCATTATATAATAAACAGCCGAAAACAAAATATTCTCTAAACAAACAAGTTATTAAAGAAACAATAACCACTTTATCGCAATTTATTTAACATAACTTATCCATTGTTTATTTACATGTGCAATTAATAAATTTGTACAGATTATAAACTTCAATGTTATTTTTTTTATTTCAATTCTCGAACGGTTTAAATTTATCCTTCAAATACAAATAGTCAACTAATTCTTAAACTTCTAAATGTAAAGATCAAAGTACATTGTGCACTTCACTTTATTCGGAAATTACTAGTATCAATTTTATTTTCTAAGTTATAATAACATACAGCGTGTGCTTCAGTAATATAATGTAATAATATACAGCGTGTGCTTCAACTATTTCTTTTGATAACGTACAGCATATGCTTCAGTTATTTAACGTAAGAATATACAGCGTGTGCTTCAGCTATTTCTTTTGATAACGTACAGCGTATGCTTCAGTTATTTAATTTAATTATATAGTCAATTGTTTTGCAAACTTACTATAATGAAATAACTTCACTTAATTCGATACGTATATATATATATATATATATATATATATATATATATATATATATATATATATATATATATATTATATATATATATATATATATATAATATATATATATATATATATATATATAGTTTTCAATACTTACTAATTTTCTTAATTTATATTTACCGAATTTAATTAATATTCTTTTCTTTATGCACGATTGTAAAATCTCTTTTGTTATTTACAACTTAAAGTTTATTTTTTCTTTCGAAATTATTTCAAGCTAAGAGAAATGACTTTTCAATGTCAAGTCTGGACGCAGAATGAAAAACTGTTTCGATTGTCTCTGGTCCGAAATTTGGCAACCACCGATAGGTGCTATTTTGATTCTTTAGCAGGTACTATAATTAGATTTCGTATCATTTTCTCTCATTGAAAGTACAAATTCCCTGTTTTCCCACGGCCTTCTAGCAACCCTGCTAAATTATTCCTTTTGTTTACATTTTCCAAAATTTCAGCCGCCATTTGCCTTTAGAATCTTTTTTTTTATTTCTTATTTCTAATATTTCTTATAAATTTTCATCCTTTTTATGTTGTTTTCGTAATTCGTGAGCAATATATATATATATATATATGCTTGCCTTGTTTCTCTCTTGATTTTCTTCAAATTTCATAATTTCTTGGTTGTTTGAACTTGTAGCCCTAATCCTGAGTTTAGGCTAGACCTAATTTACTTGCTATTTCTGTTGTCTTTTCCTTATTTCTTTCATGTCTGACTCTCTCTATCTCTCCTATTCTTATCAATTTACATATTTCTTATATTTCTTTATTCTCAGTTTCCAAAATCTCCAAAACTTATATTTCCTATATCACCACCATTATAATCCAACTTCTGTTATGCTTTCACCTCAGGGTTCGGGTGGCTTCTACCACAATGCCATCAATAGTTTGTGATAAGACTCCTTCTGCTCCAATTAACAAAGCATCAGCGTGTAGTTCTAATGGTGGAGCTGTTGGGCTATAGGCTGGGAAGGCTAACGTCTGTGGCTCCACCAGCACTGATTTTAATTTTTCAAATGCCTCCTTGGCATTTTGAAGTCCAATTAACTGTTTTACCCCCTGACTTGAGCCGAAAGTGGCTTACAAATTATTGAACAATCAGGAATATGTCTTCGATAGAAATTCACCATACCCAAGAAAAACTGTAATTGTTTTATAGTTGTTGGTTGTGGAATATTAGGTACTTCACTATCAATCGGTTGTATCCCGTTTGGATCAATTAAGTGTCATAAAAATTGAACACTTTCTCGACACAATTTAGTCTTTCCTGGCTTCAACTTAAAACCATTTGCTTGTAACGCAGCCAACACTTTCGCAAGTGAGCTCAAATGTTGGTCAAAGGTCTCTGATCGGATTATCAAATCATCGAGATATACCATTACTTCCGACCAAGGTATTCCTGCTAAAGGCTGAGCATCATTACCTCTTTGGAAGGTTGCGGGTCCTCCTTTTACCCCGAAAGGCATGCGAAGGAACTCATAGTGAAACAACGGTGTGGAAAATGTCTTTTTCTCAATTGAATCTTTGTCCATCTCGATTTGATAATACCCCCTTACCAAATATATGGTTGTAAAAAATTTTGCTCCACTAGTATTGTAAATGGAGTCAATCAAGTTTGGCAAAGGAAAGGCATCTGCTTTTGTGTGCTTGTTAAGGGCACGGTAATCAATACAAAGCCGTAGTTTACCGTCAGGCTTACGTACTGGTACCACAGGAGCAGAATATGGAGAGTAACTGGGTCTGATAATATCCCCTCTCTCCAACTCCTCACACTGTTCTTGGATTTTTTGAGCCAAAGGCCCTTGAAACCTTCGAACAGGTATATGAATTGGAATGTTGGTGTCCAATTCAATTTCATGTTGGATGTTGGTTGCTAATCCAACATCTTCATCATCCATACTTAAGACAGTTGGATATTGTTGAAGAAGGTTGATCAGTTGTTCTTTCTGCTCTTTATTAACGTTAACGTTATTGTCTTCAATAATGTTTTCGCGAGCAATGATTGATTCTTGTTGTGTTGAATCAAGTTGATGCCTATTTATAGAATCCTCTACATTATCATTTGGTAATGCTGTTGCAATTCCCAACACTTGCCCTCTTATTGCAGATTGCAATTCAAAACGGTTCTTCGTGGTTAATGATTCCAGTCACTACTTCCACTTCTACTTTTTCTTGTGGTTTCACTAACAATGTTGAATTAGGAAAGCTGGTTCCTTGATATGTCATTTCAACATCTATCATCTTGTAATGGTTGGCGTGAATCTCCACATTCCATGAGTTGATGAGATAGGTTAATTTCGTTGAGTCTGTCGATATTACCCCTGCGTTGTTGTTGACTTTGACATTTAGGATTTTGTAAAAACTTATAAGACAAGCGCCCACTCTTCCTGCAAATGGAACGCTTGTTACTGAGAATATAACAAGTGTCCTTGGAATGTGTGTCTTTATCGCACCACTGGTTGTTTTGTCTTTGCGAAATTTGTCACTTTTGATTACTCTGCCTACGGTCATCCGAACCATCCTGAAGAGCTGGAACTTTCGCTACTTTTACGTGGTTTGTCCTTGATGAACTTTGGACTGCAGTTTCCCTCAGGTTTCTTTTGACGTTCCTTTTCTGATGACCATTTCTCTACTGGGTTTTATGGAGGCAGTTGGGCATTGGAAAAAGTATTCTTCCATCGCTTCACCACCTCCACCCATGACTTTGGTTGGGCTCTCGTCTCAGCGGAAACTCTGGAGATATCCACTATTTCAGGAATGGGTACTTGGTTTTGTCCCTTACAATGCTGAAAGTGTCTATCAGCCAGGTTCACCAGCTGATCAAAGGAAACTTTGTTTCCCGAACACCACTCAAGATTTCGCAAATAACTTGCGATTTCTTTGTTGATTGTCGGTGGTAAGGCTGATAGAAACACTTGACGTAATGTCTCATGTTCCTTACAGTCCTCCGCCGAAGTGATGGTGTAAGCTTTCCTTGCGAGATCCATTAACCGGATAGCAAAAATCTTGATGGTCTCGTTTTTTTGCATTTTGGCAGCCATAAAATCATGGACTGCCCATTCTTGTTTCACTGTATCCTTGTTATTAAACAGATCCATCAGGTTCTGTTTAATCTCTTCATAAGACTTGTCTGCCTTATGGAGTTGATGGTAAAGGGCCAGATAATACGACTACAAATTTGAACCCAAGAGCCTTAACCAATCCTGTTTTTGAGTTGGGTACAGAACTGTGCAATATTCCTCAAATTCACGGAAGAATACTTTAAGGTCCTGGTCTATGTCAGGGTTAAATTTTGCCAGTGGCACAGACTTGTTTGACTTAGGCTTATTGAATAGTTGTATCATCATGGCTATTGCTTGAGAAACCATAGCGTTGTGAGTAGGGATGGAGCTATACCAAAATTTTTACCGATACCGATACCAAGACTTCCAAATTCATCGATACTGATACCTAAAAACTTACTGGTACCGATACCGATACTTTATCAATTCAAATACCAAAATGTTTACCGATACCGATACTAAGACTTTCAAATTCATCTATACCGATACCGATACCCGATACCTAAAAATATACTGATACTTCACTCCATCCCTAGTTGTGAGCCTGTTGTATGGCTAAACTTTTCGCTACGAATTCCCTGAACTGTCTATCTTTCATGTTACCTGTCAAGATCTGGGATGCGCTTGTGGGGTTCATTCTTGGTGGCTGAGTAAACGATGACGGGGTTGATAGTGACAGTGGTATTTGTTGAATGCTGTCATCTTCTCTATCTACCACTACGGGCGGATTCCTATCCTTAGGATATACCGACCTTTCTGATGATTGTTGTGCAGTAGCAGTGTCGTAGCTACGTATTTTTAGAATATATTAATGTATAATAATACTTTGACAACTCTCTTCTTTTCAGATATTGCGTTGTTTTTCAAATTTTAATGATCTTATTTTATTCTAATTATATTCAACTCAGGACCAGCTTAAAGAGTTTTCAAAGACTTACTCTTTTCTTTTATTTTTATAAATAAATTATATACAGGCATTATTTATCTTTGGTTTTATTTTAACTCAACCTCTATTTATAAAGTTATGAACTATGTATTTTCATAAATAGTATTCAATATCATGAAATATCAATCAATGCAATCACTTGTTTGAACTATCAAACAAAAAATCCCAAACGATTATGTACTATCTATAGAAACAAAATACTTCTTAAAGGTTACGCCAAATTATCTTAAATGTCAACTAAATAAATCGCAAAAATAATTCTAAGTGTTTACTCAATGGAGGGTGATTGTTATCTCCTAAAAGTTTGGTAAGTATGAGTTATCTTAATCTAGTCACCAAAAGATTTGAGAAATTCAAGTTGACTAAATATTATATGTTGAAACGATCTCGTAAATATTTTTTTGTGTATGTAAAAGTCGTAACTCAAAATCAAAATAGTCGATTAATCCAAAGGTTTAAACAATATCAGAAGTAAACTATTGTAATACCTTTACGAATTATAAAAGCCTAAAATCCAAATCAAAATGGTCGGGAAAATTTCGAAAATTCCTTCGTAGTAGAACAAGAATCGACTTAACTCATATTCAAAAATATTCATGAATTACTGATTAATGTACAAGATATTGTCAATCATATAATAATCATAGCCGAAAACAAAACAAAATACTCTAAATAGACAAATTATTAAGGAAACAATAACCAAATTATCGCAATTTATTTAACATAAATTATCCATTACTTATTTACAGATGTAATTAATAAATTTGAACAAATTATAAACTTGAATGCTCTCTATTAAAATTCTCGAACAGTTTTTTTATTTTATTCTTCAAATATGGATTAATTTCCAACTAATTCTTAATCTTTTAAATGTAAATATCAAAGTTACAGTATGGACTTCGTTTTTTATTTATTTATCTCTTTTGAGAGTGCCTCACTTTATTCAGAAATTACTAATATTAATTTTATTTTCTAAGTTATAATAACATACAGCGTATGCTTTAGTTATTTACTGTAATAGTATACAGCGTATGCTTCAACTATTTCTTTCTATAACGTACAGCGTATGCTTCAGTTATATAGTGCAATAATATACAGTGTATGTTTCAGCTATTTCTTTCTATAACGTACAGCGTATGCTTCAGTTATTTATTTAATTATATCGATTATTTTACTAAATTACTACTGTTATAATATAAATAACTTAGTGATAAGAACTGCACTTAAATCAATACGATTATATATAACTATATATATATATATATAGTTTTCAATATTTACTAGTTTTCTTAATTTATATTTACCGATGTTAATTAATATGTTTTTCTTTAACGCAATTATACAATCTTTTTCGTAATAAGTTTTAAATAATCAGAAAGTGAACTTCCTTAATGTCGAGTCTGAACACAGAATGAAAAACTGCTTCAATGCCTCTGATCCTAAATTTGGCAACCACCCATAGGTGCTATTTTGATTCTTAAGCTGGTACTATAATTAGATTTCGTATCATTTTCCCTCGTTGATAGTACAAATTCCCTGTTTTCCCACGGCCTTCTAGCAACACTTCTAGATTATTCCTTTTGTTTACATTTTCCAAAATTTCAGCCGCCATTTGCCTTTTATTTCCTTTTTGTATTTTCTTTATTATTTATTTTCATTACTTTTAAAAGTGTTTTTTCTTTTTATAGTTCTTTCTTCATATTCTCGAACTATTAAGCTGTATATATTATTTTCTCAATGAAAGATATTTTTTGGGGTTCATTTATATGATTTCCTAATTTGCGACCTATTTTAGGTTTACCTTAGGGTTGATCTGCAATTTTTTCATTGTATTGTTCTTAAATTTAGTTCCACTTTTTAAAGTAAATAGTATTTGGTGTGATTTTATTTATCATATAATATTTATTTAATTTCCTTATTTCTTAATTAATTTAACATAAAAATACCGTCACCACTTAAAATTAAGGTAGGGCCCTACAACAGCGGACTGAATGTTTTTTACGAAAGCCATACTTGCAATCAGATACAAGATTTGAAGAATTAAGGTGCTTCCAAATCTTCTTGTTAAGGATAAATTCAAAAACTTTAGAAAGAATGGAAGGTAAAGAAATGGGACGGTAGTTGGAGGGTTGAGAGGATTCACCTTCTTCGTCACAGGTTGAATGAGTGCACATTTCCATCTAGAAGGGTAGATTGAAGTAAAAAGACAGACAAAATAAAATAGTTTGCCAAGGTAGTGTGCAAGCTCAGAAACAACTTTTGAGAACTGTAGGAGGGGTACCATCAGGACCATGCGTCACGTCTTCTTAATATTAAGCTCTGAAAGGGCAGAAATTTCATCTTTAGTAGAAATTACAAATGTAGGCATAAATGAGTTGGAAGGAATTGAGGTAGAAGGAATAGCTCTGGAATTATCAAAGGCTGAATTAGAGGTTAAAGTTTGGGCAAAGAGTTCAGCTTGAGAAGTCAAAACGGCAGTTGTGCTATTGGAAGATACTAGCAGAGGGAGAGAGGAAGAAGCAAAGTTAAGACATTTTTTGCAAAATGTCAAAAAGGGCGTGAAGACCCAGAAAGATTATTGCATTTTTAATGAAGTAAAGAGTTTTTGGTGTTGTGGAGGATAGATTTTGCATGACTCCAGGATGAAATATAAGTTAAAGAGTTTCTGGAGTTTGAAGATGATGGTAATCCCTGGATTCAGCATCCTTGTATCAGATAACCCGAGAACAAGCAGAGTTAAACCAAGGTTCGTTAGGCTTAGTAGCAAGGAAAAGAATTTGGAATGTATGGGAGAATTGCTTCAGTAATGCACTCGGCACACTCTTGAGAGACCCCTCCCATGGAAACAATATATATATATATATATATATATATATATATATATATATATATATATATATATATATATATATATATATATATATATATATATATATATATATATGGACTGACTGGGGCCAGGGTCACACAAATTTGGCCGGGGCTGGGGTTCTGGCTGGGGTTTCCTAAAATTTGTAAAGAGGACAAAAGTACTGAAATTTTAGGTTAAGAAAATTAGATATAAATTTAATTGAGGTTTATTTAATTTTAAGGAAGTAGTAGAATAGCCAACATTCATTTAAATAATGATTATATGCATTTTCTCCGAAAAATTTTCAAAAAAATTAGTTTTGTATAGTAAAAGTTTAAAAAAAGTATAAAAATTAAAAAAAATAAAAATTTGTAATTCATAAGTGAATTCATCAGGTAAGACCCTAAGGTAAAGTTTGAAAAAAAGTAAAATATTAAATTATCAATATAACCTGTATTTATACATATCATTGTTATTTTATTGCTATGTATCAAACTTGTATCATTTAGCTACATTATTTCAAAATTATTATTTTGTTTATACTTTCAGTGAATATGGCTAAAAGATCAGCTTCTGCAGTATTGGAGTACTTTACAATGTGTCAGGATAGGCTCGAAATAGCTAACTGTAACATCTGCAGTCAGAAAATTAGAAGAGAACCTCCGGGTGCCACAAGTAAAAAATTTTCAACCAAATATTTATGGAGTAACCAAAATCAAAAGACAAAGATGAACATTCACTAGCGGAAAAGGAGCGGTCAAAAGAAACAGAAAAGGAAAAAATCTTAATTTTCTTATATTTTGTTTGAAATTTTTTTTTTTTATTATTTGACTGATTGAACTGAAATTTTCAAGGTTTATGCATTTTTTCACGAAGTTCTGAGTTGATTTCGAGCATTTTTTTTTGAGTCTATAATGGTTTGAAAGTTATTTGGACCCAAAGTTGAAAGAAAATGAATAACTTGGTCAAACCACTAGTCCACATGAGCTGAAAATTTAACTGAATAATCTTAGCCCCAATTTCGTGCATTGGTGGGAATAAATTTTTGATATCACGTCTAGAAGAAAAGTTATAAGCACTTGAAAAAAATTTGTAAAAATCATACCCTTCTGGAGGAAAAAATTATTTAAAAAAAAAAAATCCTAACTGCTAATTTTTTATGTGGATATTGTTTAGAAGAGGGACAGGGCAACAACATTTATTTACTGCATTATTAAATGCTATTTGTTTGAATTGAGGTATAGCCTCTTAAACTTTCAAATTTTTTGAAATTTGTTCAAAAATGGACTTTTTTGAAGGCTATATCTCGTAACCAACGAATGTCATCGAATAAAGTACATAGAGGAATTTGTTTCCTTTATACATCCACAAAAATAAGAAATGCTATAGTTGTATTTTTTTTAAAAAAATTTGTTTGAAAAGGTGGATTTTTTTCAAAAATATTTTTTTTCGATAATTGGTCAGTTTTTCTTATAACATTTTTTCTATAACTCTGGGAACAAGTCTATTAGAAGCTTTTGTAGCCCATAGAATTTTGAATAAATAGTCCAACTTTCAGCTCATTTTAAAAAGTGGTTTGGCCCTGCCATTCTTTTGAAAACTGGTGAAATTTAAAAAAAAAAAAAATTTTTTTTTTACTGTAATAGACTCAGAAAAACGCTAGAAATGGACTTTTCTTACGGGTAAAAAAATCTATATTCACTGAAAATTTCAGCAGAATCGGCTGAAAATGTAATTTTTTTTTTGAAACTTGACTGTCCCTTTTGCCATTTTAACCCCGGCTGGCAAACCCCAGTTTTCCTTAATTTTTAGCCGGGTCCGGGGCCCTTTTCGGTTCATATATATATATATATATATATATATATATATATATATATATATATATATATATATATATATATATATATATATTATATTTTGTTAAGGGGAGATACCGCCTCTTTTACAACCCTTCAACCCTCTCAGTATGAAGACCAAAGACTCGACAGTCGACAACACTTCCCCCACTGTTACTTTAGTTACACAACAAGATAAGCTAGACACTCAGGTCTGGTTTTAGGATCCTCGTGTTACAAGCTTCTTCACCCCTAACGTGGACTGGGTGAATCAAAGAAGAATTGCCAATGAAACCTCCAATACCTATGACTTGTGACTCTCGTGACTCTACAGATGACTTTACAAAAATTAGAACTATTAAAAAGAAAAGAAAAAAATGAACAAACTACAGGAAAACGCAGGGCACTACCTACTAAATGAAAGCACACCCCTCTAATATATAAATTTACTGAAATATAAATACCCAGAAAAAAACCATGTACTAATAAAGAAGACAAAAAAATGTGCGAACCAGAATTATGACCACAACCCACAATTAGTCGTATACAAAAATATAAATTTTTTTGTATGGGAAAGTGACTTACAATGAAATATTTCAATTGCATACACATATATAAATATCTGTGTAGTGCTTAATTTTACAAAGGTATATCTCATATACAAATATAAATATTTGTATATGATTTATTCAATAATTGCAACTTCATACACAAATATGATTA
>SEYY01007632.1:0-5000 GCA_009176605.1 Armadillidium nasatum
AAAGAACAAAAGACAATCACTAATGAATTAATTTCTTTAAAATACGAACTTTGGCACAAATTATCATTCATTTTAGTTAGGTGGTTTAAAAGATTAATACATTTATTTCTAAATGATGCTGGATACTATATACCCTAGTTTATTTACCCTTTAAGAATGAAATAATTGCCACATTTAAACGTCACATTTCCTTAGGATAAAATAGTGTCTTTGAACTTTTTTTTTTTTTTTTTTTTTTTTTTAAAGTAATTCTTTGAGCTTACCAAAGATCATATTTTAATTAAATAAAGGACAATAGGTATTATATAAAAAAAATGGTACTGCAAAAAGAATCAACAGAGCTCCTTAAAACTTGAGAAAACTCAGTTATTTTATATATATCCAGAGTTCGTCAAGATGCTCTTATATATAATTTGGTTTCATAGCACCATCATTACGAATGCCACTTAATTGCCCTTCTGTAAGATTGAACGTGTGTGTTATAAATGATTTATCACCCAAGTACTTTCTTCTGTGCACAAGTTTAGAATATATTGTTTGAAATTTGTTTCTAAGAATTGAAATGTTGTTCATAGGTTCCTATATACCTCGTGAACACACCTTCTTTGCCAAAAATTTTCATTAGGTATTAAAACAGTTAACAGTTTAATTAAGAAATCCAGCTTCACTACTTTTAAAATTTATTTATTTATTTTCAGTTTTTTACTTAATATAGCTAAACTTGTTTAATTCAGAATTACAAAAAAAATAAAAATATTCATCATCTTCATGAATATTCATCATTCATTCGTCTTTGAAACAAAGTAATTAAAATATTTGTTTTTTGAAATATTAGCATCTTGAACCGGAATTAATTTTTTTTTATATCGGTAGTTGCTCCTACATCGAATCTTATCCAGTAAAAGTTCATCCGTTACTCTTCTAAAAACGATACTCCAACCCATATATATATATATATATATATATATATATATATATATATATATATATATATATATATATATATATATATATATATATATATATATATATATATATATATATATATATATATATATATATATATATATATATATATATATATATATATATATATCCCCTCAAAATTGTCACACTACGGCTGAAATAATTCGAGAAGGTTCTAAATATAGGAGCTTCATACAATTTTTTACGTTACGTGCATGTGAACAGGTATCCCGTACATACGTTTACTCTTAAGTTACAGCGATAGGAAGAACGGTGTTATAATAAGATGCCAATTGCCATAGAAATGTATGAATTGAGAAACAAACGAACTCCAATTGTGATTGGTTGTAGTTGTTAACTTTAATATATCACTGTCGCGGATTGGTAGTTTAATCGTTTACGGTAGTGGAAATAATCAGAAGATCTACCCGTCCCGTCATTTGTCACGTGATTAATGTGTGCAAATAGTGACATTGCAACAGAGGGCCACAGCCATAGTTACCTTGGACGTAGGTTCAACGTTGAACATACAAGTATCAGAAGAGTCGTACATCGGTGCTAGGAGACCAACGAATACCGTAGACGACAGGGGCAAGGCAGACCAAGCTCGACAATACCTCGTGAAGGCCGATTTATAAGGCTACTCACAGTGCGGGAGCATCTTCATAGCAGCAAGAAACCTCCAGAAACAGTTGGCGCAGTACATGGAAAACGTATAAGTTCTGATACGGTTCTCAGATGGCTTCGCATAAACGGGTTTCGGCCACAAAGGTCTGGAAGAGGGCCATTTCTCACGAAAGATCATCGTACAACGATATCCTTTGTCCATTGGCCATTTCGCCAGTGGGGACGTGTCCTATTTAAAGACGAGTCCAGATTCAATCTCCATAGTTCCGACTAACGTCAAAGGGTGTATCAGCAGCCCAACGGAAAATACGCAGCGTGTAAAATTAAAGGTTAGGTGCCATATGGTGGTGGGTTGGTCATAGTGTGGGGAGATATTTCTCTAACCGCCCGTACAAACCTCTGCATCCTTCGTGAAGGGTCCCTGACCGTCGAACAATAAATTACAAAAATCCTTGAACCTTATAAAATACCTTATACGCCATACATCGATTCGGGGTTCATCCTTATGAAAGAAAATACTTGGCATCCAGGTGTGCTCACGAGTACCTACAGTAGTGAAGATTCAAATCGACAAGTTCCGAAGGTCTTCATAAATTTGGACCTAAATCCCATCGAGCATGTGTGGGAAATGTTGGAATGAGCACTACGACAGCTCAACCCACTACCAATGACGCTGAATGAACTTCGGCAGACCTTAGTCGACCTATGGAACGCGATCCATTAGTATAATAGACGGAACATTATATTCCAGCATGGAATGATGATCCTAATCCATCATTACGTCTGAGAGGTGGTGATATATGGTAATGGAGAACCATCAACACATCCAATAAACAACCCATATACCTACAGGTTCATTCACCGTTTTGCGCATTAAACCTCTGTCTCCATGTATAGTTTTTGAAGAGACCGTTCCCATATCCCTTTGCATACTATCTGTGTATGTTGTAACTCTCGACATTTATGAACAATACTAAACATATCGTGATCTATATCCTGTATTCTTTCAAGCTATTATGTTCCTTATGTTCAGTGGTACGATAATTTTGCGAGGTAGCATATTTCAATTTCAGAAATGCATTGAACGTTGTGTCGAGTAGAAAGATGACATTGAAAATCTCCATATATATATATATATATATATATATATATATATATATATATATATATATATATATATATATATATATATATATATATATATATATATATATATATATATATATATATATATTATGGAGAGTAACTCAGAAATTTGACGTGCAGAAAGAGACTAGAGAGAATTAGGGTGAACGAAAGACCTGATAAGACGAAAAGACCTAGACTCCATCTTTTCCAGAGCATCATGAGTGGAACCATCCCAGATCTGTGAAACGTATTGTGATCCTTCCATGAAAGATTACGACTTACGAGAAAAAGACATAGCGAGAATATTAAAGACAGACGAAGGTTTGAATCTAAATGTCAGAATTGCATTGAACGTTGTGTCTAGTAGGAACATGACATTGAAAATCTCCATATTTTCTTTGCTCTCTGCGAGAAAGACAAGAGGTTGACTACTCCAGTATCACTATCCCAGCTTTAATAATTGTTGTTGACTATATATATATATATATATATATATATATATATATATATATATATATATATATATATATATATATATATATATATATATATATATATATATATATATATATATATATATATATACCTCTGATGGGGAAAGGCCTACCAAGTTACTACCAGAGCTAAGAAGCAATCCAAAAAATAGGATCAATTTAAAAGGCCGACATGTCCCGATACACAGATTTTAAAGGCGTGTTAGTCATAGGAAGTTGGAAAAATAGATGATGGAATTGTGTTCCAGACTTTACCAGTAGAGTACATGTAAGATTGAGCATAGCGGTTAAGTCTGGGGTCGGAGAGTTGGACGCAGAAAGGATGAGAAAGATATATATATATATATATATATATATATATATATATATATATATATATATATATATATATATATATATATATATATATATATATATATATATATGCTTCAATTGTATATGTTGGTGCGGTGCGGTGCGTGGTGCGCTGATTTCGGTGCGGTGTGGTGCGCTTAGATTAGAGTTTGGTGCGGTGCGGTGCGGAGCACCGCATTTTGCTTCCGGTGCGGTGCGGTGTGGTGCGCAACAAATGACAGTTGGTGCGGTGCGGTGCACGACGACCTGGTGCGGTGTGGTGCGGTGCGGTGCGGAAAATTCCGGAGCTCGGCCAACCCTAATATATATATATATATATTATATATATATATATATATATATATATATATATATATATATATATATATATATATATATATATATATATAAGCTAAATAAATACGACAAATCCAGCCTCATATAAATATTCAATATACCAAAATCCTCTTAACAGAAGGAATTATATTAACACTGGCTATATTGATCATGTATCGCTTGTATTAAAAAAATAAAAATAAATGTTGATTTAGCGTCTAAATACAAGATGGCGCTACGAGATGCTCGTCTCGCGAACAGACGCCTTTCGAATACCGGACCTTATAAAGACATCAAATTTCGCACATTAATGACTAAAATAAAATCAATATTAGTTCGAATAATATTTGCGGATAAATAATATTCTTAGTAATTTTTAACAATTAACTTGGAGGTGTTTTTACAAACCACTTAAGTGAAGGAAAATGACAATAACAATTGCAGACGAATTTTTTTTTTTGGCGCAAATTTCGTATCGCAAAATCATTCATGTGAAGCAACTTTTCCTCTTCTCCTTTGTTCTTTTTTATAGTGTAATTTGATTTATAGCGTAACTTGGAAAGCAAAATTCGTGTTGAAGTTTATGTAATTTCGAACATTTTATTCCCAAATGCCAAAAAATTTGCATATGAAATATGATAAAGTTATGAAAGTAAGAGGAATATTTCGAGTTTAGCTTAGTAAGCATTTTTTCCTTTGGGGTATATTATATATATATATATATATATATATATATATATATATATATATATATATATATATATATATATATATATATATATATATATATATATATATATATATATATATATATATATATATATATATATATATAGTCTCCCAAGTTTACTCAGCCTGTCATTCCCTAATTGAGGAACGATAAAATATTGGTCCCTTTGGTTGGGAAAGAAATGGACTTGGCGTAAATTGTGGCTGGGAAAGAAAAGGACGAAGACAATATTGACTGAGAAAGTTAAGTACTTGGTGACAATCTTGGCTGGGAAATGAGAAGACATGAGGCCCCTTTGACTGGGAGAGAAAGGAGAAAGTCAGAACATGGCTGGGAAAGAAAAGGACGGTAGGAGAATTTTGGCTGGGAAAGAAAAGGACTTTATG
>SEYY01007632.1:12500-13906 GCA_009176605.1 Armadillidium nasatum
GTTCCATTCGAAAAACTCTTTGCCCCAAGTCTGTGCTCCAGACAAAATCCTGACTCCGTGCCTTCGACTACGGCGTAGTAGCTCTGGTTTAAAGCGTCTACAGGAAGAAGAAGAAAAAAAAAAAGACACTAATGTTATCAAAGGTTATAAGCATAAGACTTTTGTATTTGAAAATATAACTAAATATTTTTGTCAGTCTTACGATAAAAATTCAATCCAATACGTATAGGAAAATAATCATACCAGGCATAAGGTGTATGACAGCATTGCCAGGCATAAGATGTGTGACAACACTGCCAGGCATAAGATGTGTGACAACGTTGCCAAGCATCAGATGTGTGACAACATTGACAGGCATAAGGTGTATGACAACGTTGCCAGGCATAAGATGTGTGACAACATTGCAGGCATAAGATGTGTGACAACGTTGCCAGGCATAAGATGTGTGACAACATTGCCAGGCATAAGATGTGTGACAACATTGCAGGCATAAGATGTGTGACAACGTTGCCAGGCATAAGATGTGTGACAACATTGCAGGCATAAGATGTGTGACAACGTTGCCAGTCATAAGATGTGTGACAACATTGCCAGGCATAAGATGTGTGACAACGTTGCCAGTCATAAGATGTGTGACAACATTGCCAGGCATAAGATGTGTGACAACATTGCCAAGCATAAGATGTGTGACACATGCCAGGCATAAAGTGTGTGACAACATGGGGTTGGTAAACCTACCGTTGGAGTGTTGCGTCGTGGTGATCTCGAATTGATACTGTGCCGCCATAGACTAACTATTAAATGACAAGTAAAAATCCCATGGCTTTACGGTAGTGATTGACTCACATATTTAAAGACGCTGTTTCAATACCCCCATGAAGATACCAAGAAGAAAGTTCCCCTCCACGAAAAGAGGCAGTGACATAAGGTTATAATAATAATAATAATAATAATAATAATAATAATAATAATAATAATAATAATAATAATAATAATAATAATAATAATAATAATAATAATAATAATAATAATAATAATAATAATAATAATAATAATAAATAATAATATAAATAATAAATAATAAATAAATTAAACCTGCAACTTTGTGCATAAATTTAATTTAAAAAGAGGTATGTGGCAACCGAGATTTCGTTCGCGTTCAGGACAAGTCAAAACAAAATTTAAAACCACATATCTGTATATACGATCTGTCAATCTTATTCACTATCAATTCAAACCGATTATGTAAATAAAAATTGACAGGGTGATCGTCAAGTCTTCGGTTTAAAATGATACCTATAGATAAAACAAACATATCTGGGGAAATATTTAGGTAACTGACCCTGTTTATTTTTTTTTTTTTTTTTTTTTTTTTTTTTTTTTTTTTTTTTTTTTTTTTTTTTTTT
>SEYY01007633.1:7500-10000 GCA_009176605.1 Armadillidium nasatum
CACTCTTTGGGTAAAGTCTATAACAGTTGTTGAAATTTATGTTTAGTAAAGATATTTAGATTTCAGACGATCGACACAACCTTTGAAGGATTTTCGCAACAAATAATGTGACCTAATTCTAACTATTCCTCATTTCAAATATTATGAACTAAAATCGAAGTTATGAAATTTTATTACTACGTCTTAGATAAAATAATCGAGATTTGTTACAATTAAATACACATTGTGGTGTATAATAGCTTCACTATGAAGTTGTAATTTCTGAACAGGATTAAGAAGCCTTTTTTTATTTTTATTGGCCGACTTCGTCACTTCAAAATACGACTCCAGCTCCCTCAGTTAATGCCTGCTTCATTCGCATAAATAAAATCATTAATTCTACGTTACTAAATTCATGAAATATGATAAAGAAAGCATGTTTTTAACTCTTTTTTTTCTTTTTTTCACTTGAAAAATAATTTATAGTAATAAATTCTTTTCCTTTTTCCTGGGGAAAAAACACAAAATTCCTCCTGAAAATATGAAATTCTAATTTAGTTAAATAATATAAAGGAATAAAAATAGAAATCAAATTTATCAATGTTTTATTAAAAGTTTATTATTTGTAATGCATATAAAATAAAATTATAAATACATAGTAGTACATTTCACGTAAATGCTATAACAGCATTAAACATTTTTAAACTGCCAAAAATTTTCATTTCCGTAGCAGAATTCCTAAATAATCATGATGTTGGGCCTTTTTATAAACTTTTTTAAGTTGGTCAAAACTGATAAAAAAAAAGAAAATAAAAATTCCTCCACTTAAGAATTCGATCTTTCGTAGTTTTCTTTGAGAATTTGTAAAAATTTCACATATTCATTAAATAAATTATCTTTAAAACCTAATTTAGATAAGTGTGCATACTGAAAAAGACCCCTTTCCTTCAGCATCCGAATACGCCCTAAAATTCGTTCTTCTGAATAACCTAAAACAGAAGGATTTATCCTGAAAAGAACAAAGCAAAGTAAATAAATAAAAATTCAAACTAAGAAAACATTTTTTTTATCTTACATTCTTTTGAGTGTTTTATTTAACAGGCGATATTATATATATATATATATATATATATATATATATATATATATATATATATATATATATATATATATATATATATATATATATATATATATATATATATATATATATATATATATATATATATATATATATATATATATATATATATATATATATATATATATATATATATATATATATATATATATATATATATATATATATATATATATATATATATATATATATATATATATATATATATATATATATATATATATATATATATATATATATATATATATATATATATATATATATATATATATATATATATATATATATATATATATACTTAATTGTCATTAAGCTTCCAATATGGCATATCTCTCGAGTCTCTTTGGATTTGTAATTAATATTTTTATTCATCATTTAGTTTATTTGATATTAAGTGTTCAACTTAAATGACCACATTTCTTAAAAATAATTTAGCGTACAAAGTTTGAATACTACATATGTAATTTGAAGACTTATTTACCATTGTTGGACCAATGAAGAACTATACACTTAAACCTTAAAAGACATTCGAAGAGTTTTGTTAACATTTATTTTTTTTTATTTTATTTTTTATGGAAATTTCCCATTAAGGCAACGTGGCTAATTGATATATATGTCTATATGTTCAAATATAATAGATGAAGTTTCTACTGAAATGTTGGGTATATAATTTAAGTCTATTGGCTTAAAGTATACCTATTATTTACACTCTTGAGATTGCAATTATGTTTTTGCAAACTTTAATTCTGTCAACAAATTCAGCATAAATTTTTTGAATAATTTTGTTCACAAAGAATTTAGCATTAAGTTGAATTTGTCACTTTAACTACCATTAATAATAATGCAATTTCAGAAAATGTAAAGAAATTTCTACAGAAATTCTATTTTAAATACAAAAGACTCTTTTAATTTATACTTACAGAAAAGCTTCATTTGAAAATCCTTCTTCCTTATATTTTCTTATTTTGTAGTTCAATACTTTTGGGTTTATTCTTTCCATATTTCCTCTAGAAATAAAATCAAGAGCTTCTTCTTCGTTTAGTTGTAATTCTTCTTTTACCAACTCAAGTATATCATCCTCATAGCAATATTCGTATTTTTTCGGCTCGTAAATAAAAGCTGCGAGAAAGAAGGAAAATTTAAAGGAAAAAAAAAAAAAAAAAAAAAAAAACAACAACAACAACAACATTAAGTAGCATTATATCTAACGCAATATAATTTATTTAAAAGGGCTGCAAAAAGGGGAAATTTTTTTTTTGTCGTCTATTACTCTGACTTCAGTCATTTCAAATTATAACTTCAGCGTCGTCCAATAATATTTTTTTGAACTGGTTCTACTAAAATATTTAATTTTCCTGATATGAAACCAGCATTTAAAAG
>SEYY01007633.1:15000-25000 GCA_009176605.1 Armadillidium nasatum
TGAGAAGGTAAAAAGTTTAAGGTGTTTTTACAAGTTATTGCAAATCACATTACATTGAAAGAGTAAACATATGGGAAAAGCTGGTTAGAAAAAAGTGTTCAAATATGTCACTTATATTTAACATTAACATTAAAAAGAATCTGATATATATATTTATTAATATCCGAAATATTTCTGCTTATTTAAAGTGATTTCCAAAAATCCATAGAAATTCAACATAAATGACAATTTCTATGACCACTAATTTTTCCTTCCCATAACATTTTGAAAGGTGAAATTTGAGAAATAATTAAGATTTCACTCACCTACGAGTAAATCTATATACATATCGAGGGTCTTTTTCTCAAAGGAAAATATCTTATTTTCGGTGACAATTTTCAGTGTTAAAAAATCAATAGGAATCTGTCAAATTCAATAAATAAATAAATAAATAAATAAATATCACTGATTTGATATCTTTGGATTTTACAGTACTACTACTACCACTACAACAACAACAATAATAATAATAATAATAATAATAATAATAATAATAATAATCGTGTGTATTATGGGTTAATTTTTTATTCCTAGTAATGAGTAGCGTAGAGGAAAATTATTAAAGGAAAATTATCAAAATATTCAGTTCATGTAATGATGTTACTATAAGATAAAGGTATGTGGAGAGAATAAATGGACTAAAATTCTCATTTAAGCAAATTTTAAATGACAGGAAATTGATATATAAAAAAATTTCTGTCCCTATCCCTTCCCAAATACACAAAGAATAATGGCAGTATATATATATATATATATATATATATATATATATATATATATATATATATATATATATATATATATATATATATATATATATATATATATATATATATATATATATATATATATATATATATATATACATCATGACATTGCCTTATTGCTACAATAGGTTGGAAAACCCAACTCAAAGGGTGGTCTTACTTGTAGCGAAAAATAGCGTTACTTAAAGGTTATATTGATGACACTAATAGTTTGGGTTCTTGAAATCGAATGATGAGACACTGTTGAAGATGAACGATTTGTTTGGTGAGGATGTGGTATAATTTATCACAGCGTGGGATGACCTTAAGTATTGAAAAGTGGTGAAGACGTATGAAGTGCATATGTGCGAAATCAATCAGAATGTGCTGAACTGATTAGTGTGTGTTCTGTACAAAACTGACACGATATAGGAAATCTCGAAACATGTGGTAGCTGTTTGTAAGGCTAGTGTGGCTCAAAGCGGAGATGCACGATGATGACCTCCTGTTGATGGTTGACATGGTGAGAGGATAACCACTCGTCAATGCTAAATTTTATTATACTCGTTTTATAACCTAGTTGATCACCAGTCTAGCACTTCAGCCGAAAGCGCATGGGAGTAGTCAGACGAAGAGAGGCAACCCTGTAGGTTGCAAAATTCGGTTGTTCAACTTCAAAGAAGCAAGGCTTTTTTATTTTCCCTTATGTTATAATTTTTTTTCTCAAAATTTTGTCCTTACTCTTGAAAGAAAATAATTGTATGGATAATAAAAATTGAAAAATATTTTAAAACAGTTACATGAATAAAGTGACACAAACTGGTGACAATGAGTAATTTCTTTGAATAAAAAAATATTTATATATATATATATATATATATATATATATATATATATATATATATATATATATATATAATATATATATATATATATATATATATATATATATATATATATATATATATATATATATATATATATATATAATATATATATATATATATTACAAAAATATTAGCTAAAAACAGTTTGACAATGATGCAGAACTAACTCGAAAAACCTGATTCTTAAAACTAGTAATACTCGGACAGTTCAAAACAACTGAAAAAAATATGTTCATGGAAGAGAGATTAGCCCTAAAGCAAACTTTGATACCAAAAGTTTAGAACAAGCACTATCAAAAAATTTTTTAATAAAATTTAGAATGACAACAATCAAATAATTACTTACGTTGAGTTTGCCTCCAATATAATAAATCCTATTTCTATAAGGATCAAATAACTCATCTTCTCTTTCAAATTGCTTATTGAATGCGCTGATTAGTTCTGGATTCAAGAACGCAAAACCGAGTCCATCACGAATGTTTTTAAAAAGATAAGACTCTTCTATGAGCGGTATTTTAGCTTCAATATCAACTAATATATATATATATATATATATATATATATATATATATATATATATATATATATATATATATATATATATATATATATATATATATATATATATATATATATATATATATATATATATATATATATATATATATATATGCTTAAGTATACAGAAGCATCACAGGTCACGAAAAAGCGGCCATACTGAGTCGAGAATCAACGTCAAGGGCAACTCCTAGACAAAACGGAAGGAAAGGTCGGCATTAAAGGGTCAAATCTTAAAGAACAGATTCAGCGATCTGAGGAAAGCAAAGATGCACACAGTATTGAGTTAATTCAAACAAGAGGTAAGGAAGGCAATCGGGATAAGGCAAAGAATATAAATCAGGGAAGAACTTGCGTCTAAGGTCTGAGATAGCTGTACACTATAAAAATATGGTGGACCCGAAAGAAGAGAGAGACGGAAAAAAGGACAAAACGGCGGGTAATCCCTGGCCATAAGGTAGCTGTAGGTCAGATTCATGTGGTCATTTCTGAGACGAGTCAAGACAACCTCCTAGCGGCGACTCCGCCTACAGGAAGTAGACCAAGCTGTTGGAAAAGGTTTGATAGAAAGGAGCTTGGCACCCCGATCATCTGCAGTACAAAATTCCTGCCAGCATGTTCGAAAACCCTATCAAGACAGGAAGCATAATCAGAAGCAGGGAGAGAACTTCGTCTGATGTCAGGAGGGAGGTAGCCACCACCCAACACATTGTTTGTGGCCGGAAAGTTAGCAGCTTTATCGGCTTGTTTGTTGCCAGCGATACCCATGTGGGAGGGGACCCAAAAGAAAGATTAAGTCCTTTTTTCGCACGTTCAATATATATATATATATATATATATATATATATATATATATATATATATATATATATATATATATATATATATATATATATATATATATATATATATATATATATATATATATATATATATATATATATATATATATATGACTAAATAGTTCTGGAAACATGTCCATTATAATGGTGATATTATATAAAGAGAGTGAAGCAACAATTTAGCAGTTTGAAAGGGTTTGGAGAAGGTCATTGAAAATGGAAGAGTTGAAGAAATGGAAATATCTTCCACCATTTTTAGAAGAGCTGTGAGAGTGCAATCAACCCAGATGAAATTCATCTTTAAAACAAGGAGGAATGATACCTTTATATAGGGAAAGAAACTAGGGGGAGGGCAGTTCTGAAAGCGCCTAAGCACATATTACTTAAAAACCTGCTTAGTGAGAGAACCAACATAATCTTTCCAAGAAAAAAACATGAGAAAAGAAAACAGCAAAGATTATATAAACAGAGGGGTATGAAAGATTACGTTGAGTTGATAGATGGAGAAATTATGCTTTTGGGACACTGAAACAGCTTATGTTTTTTCTACCCAATTAGATAGAGAAATATACCGTGGCTCAAACGGTAGAGTGATTAACTCACGTACTTGAGGGCACCAGTTCGATCCCACTTGAGGATCCTAGGTATATACTACCTAGAAAAGTTCCTCTCCATGAATAGGACGTGAGATGTGAACTTTTAAATTAAAAAAAAAAAAAAAAGATGTCTGCTATCATCATATAGGCTGCTCTTCGAAATGAGTAATAAAGGATCAAAAGCAAGAGAAGGGGTATATTAGAAGTTTTTCATATGCATTAGAGTGGGAGTAGAAGGTAACAGTACCCTGAGGAACTCCTGGACATGTTAGGAGGTATATTAAATATTGTCATATTTATAGTGTGCAATGTGTGGTACAAGGGCTCATAAGTCATAATCATCATCCAAGCAGCACATTTTCTCAAAATTTTTAAACACTTTTAATTTGAAACAAACAATGTCATAAAAAATTTTTTTCACCAAATAAAAATGGTTTAATTTACTATTATTATTATTTTGGCTAATATTACAAATATATAAATAAAAAGTTAACCATACCTAATCAACAAAAGTTATAATGATAATTTTCTTGTTCATTTATTATTATTAGTTATTTTATAACTATTTAGTTTTATTTTTGTTGTTACAATCAATATAATTATTATTATTAGGAAAACTGATCCATAAGCAACAGACTTCATTTTAAAGACAGGAAAGATGGAATCTATGCTGGCTCCAGCTTCCAATGACAGGGTCATGGCTCTATACTTGGACGAGATGATCGTGAAGATTATTTTTATTAAATGTTTAAACTTGTAGCTTACCACTTCCTACCTTTTTTCAATAACAGTATCCCAGGGGCAAATAATAACATGATCTTCTGTAATATTTAATTCCCGAAGATAGAGAGCCGTGTTCCTTAGATGTGTTTCTGAGCACTTTCCCAAATGATTTTGTCGTGATAATGCTCTTTTAAATTTCTCATTATCAGTTTCAAATATCTCACACAGCATATCAATAACTTCATGACTCAAGCGAATCTGTAAAGTAATATAAAAAAAAATAAAAAATGCAATACTGCCACTTTCTGAAAATTTTTTTTTGCAATATTTTGAAGAATTTTAAAGAAAAAAAAAAAATAAAATAATATAATAATATATATATATATATATATATATATAATATATATAAATATATATAATATATATATATATATATATATATATATATATATTATATATATATATATAATATATATATAATATATATATATAATATATATATATATATATATATATATATATATATATATATATATATATATATATATATATATATATATATATAATATATAGAAGATATATAGATATAGATAGATAGATAGATAGCGTCCTTTATGATTTTTACGCTTTGAAAATAACGTCTCATCTATTTGAAAAGTGAAGTCATGTCCTCCAATTGGCTCAGAAGTTGACACTGAATTGGCACAAACCTACCTAAAATAAGTTTTATGTAAATCGTGACCTAACAACCTAACCTAACTAGTAACCTAACTTAACCTAACCTAACCTAATCTAATCAAAAAATAATTTATTATCAATAGCAATTTTGCATTTCTGAAAACATCTCACTGCATCAGTTTCATTTAAAATATTCTTATGAAACCAACAGAAATTATATTCACAATTCATTTTCAACGATCCACATCTTTAACATTAAATCGAGAATTTGAGTGAAATAAATTAATTTTAAATTTTATTTTGCAAAAATTACTTGCGGTGAAGCGCAAAAATTGTAAAAAAAAAGACGTATTTTTAAATTAATAATAAAATTACAATCAAATACCAATCTTTCCGATCTAAATATTTTTTCATCAACATAAAGGAACAAAGCACCATATGCAGTTTATTATTATTATTATTATTATTATTATTATTATTATTATTATTATTATTATTATTATTATTATTATTATTATTATTATTATTATTATCTTGATTATTATTATTATTATTATTATTATTATTATTATTATTATTATTATTATTATTAAAGACTTAAAAATTCTACTGATTATCAGTGTCTCAACATGACTACTGGATAAAAGGTTTTGAGCACTATTGATAATTATATAAAATTTTGAAATACTGAAAAAGGTAAAAAATAATGAGGATACTAATTATAATGATCTATTTAAAATACTTTCAGTAAAATACAGATGAATTTACACTTAAAATCTTTTATTCAATTGAGTTTTAAACTTTCCCAAAAGAATATTTTGTCCTTTTTATAAACTAAACCTACTCTAATAAGAACAAATGGTAAAAAATGAACAATATTATCAATTTAAAAACACTCAGAATATTTTAATTGAAATATGAATGGTAAAGATACAAGTCTTATAACTGACACTGTAATATCAAAACAATATTAGAATGATATTTGGATTATAGAAACCATTTTTAATTCAGTATAGATATTTTTGTCTATTTCTATGACAAATCATTCAATTTTTTCTTCTTTTTGTGAAGGATCTTCACCTTGTCAGTGGAAACATTATCTTTCCCAACTGTTTTCAATAGTCCCTCTCCAAGAGTGCTCTGAAGACTACATATCCAACTTGTTGGTTTCAATGCTAGTCCTCGAGTTTTATCCACTTTCCTAGGTATGGTTTTCACATTTTCAGTGGGATTGGCATACTCTTCTATTTAATCTCTACCCTCTCTCCAGAAAATCATGATTCTCGGAGCTATGGCTTACTGTGTTGTTGCAGAGTAGTTTCAAGCAGTAAGGAGTGTAATTTCAGGATTGGTCGCTAATAGTACTAATACTCCAAATATTTATATGAGCAATGCATATTAATGTTAACTTTATATAAACTTAACTGACAATTCAATTTATAATAATTTGTTACTATTATACAAAAGCTTAAAGTTAATCAAAAATTACTGAGCTTGATTAAAAAAGTTATATCAATCCTTTTTACACAAGTTTTCACAACAATTTATCTAGTAAATAAAAATTCATGAAAGTAAAAGAAACATGGTAATGAATTGCTAAAATGACTTCAATGCTAATTTGTTTCTCCAAAAATAGACTATTAAATATACTGTGGCTATTGAATCTTAAGGTAAAGTACCTACCGTACTATTAATGAAATCTTATAGATACTTTTTTTTTATCATATTGTCCCCATAATAAAGAATTTGGAAACAAATGTTAACTACTGATTAAGAATACTGAAGAAAATGAAAGTTTATATTAAAAATTTCCTTTTGACTAACCTTAGGAATTTTTGAACTTTTTAATATGTCTGGAAGTGCATAATTTTCTGTAGTAAAATGCTTTGTCATCTCTATCTTCATTCCAACGCAACTGCAATAGCTGCAACTAAAGAAATAAAAATTAATGTCAGATATTGAAATTAAACAGCATTGATATTGAATAAGAAAAAATGAAAAAGAAAAGCGATAAAATTAAAAATGAGTGCAAGTAGTAGTAGTAGTAGTAGTAATAATAATAATAATAATAATAATAATAATAATAATAATAATAATAAAAATAATAAAAAGAAAGAGTAAGGCAATTTAAAGCAGAGAAACAGCATAGAAATAAATATTGCAAAGTACAGGGCATTTGGAAACTAAGAATATAAAAAGAGAAAATGACATGAGAGAGCTAAAGGAAGAAAAATTGTGAAAATATGACATATGAAAAAAATGAAAAGCTTGAAAAAAATAAAAAGCAATAAACATTTTGATTAATCTTTTTTTAACATTCAAATTAAACAATACCTATCATTAAACATTAAAACAATATCCATTATAGCAAAAATATTTACTGTTATAAAAAAAAAATGGTCACAAACTAATTTAATTACAACAGGCAATCTTATTAGACAAACAATATTACAGTACCTTTTTAAGTTGTTGGGGAACCATAAATCCTTAAAATTTTTTGACTTACAATGAAATTTCAACAGCTTGGGCAACAAACCTATTGATGAACTCCAACTGTTTACATTTTTCAATAGAATCATAGCTTAAATTAAAAAAATGGCTTGAATACTGGGTATTGTAAAATACTTGTTTTGATAACTGGTGCCTTGTATTGTTTTTTTTTTGTTTTTTTTTCAGAAGAATAACTCTATTACAAATATATCTTCAATATACATTCTTTCTTTACCTGTCCTTAAAAAAACATACCTTGATGAAATGAAGCAAATAAAAAAACTTCCCGCTGAGCTTAAGTACTATGTGGAAGAAATATTTTTGGGTAGCAGATCATTTCAATTTTAGAAATTAGATACACAGACACATTTTATGCTTATATATATATATATATATATATATATATATATATATATATATATATATATATATATATATATATATATATATATAATATATATATATATATATATATATATATATATATATATATATATATATTATATATATATATATATATATATATATATATATATATATAATATATATATTATATATATATATATATATATATATATATATATATATATATATATATATATATATATATATATATATATATATATATATATATATAAAATGAAAACTAAAGTTTATATTCTACCTCTTACAATTGCTCCTCCTCAGCACTTGATGAAGTAGAAACAGCAGATGTCATGCCTGCTGTTTCTGTTGCTATCTTGATCTAGAGGCTCTCTAGCTTTTTACATTTAAATGATGAATCTTTGTTAGCTACAAATCTTTAGATATTGAATTTCATAATAGAAAATATAAGCTTTTATTTTAGTATCATTTTATTTGAGTATCATATTCCTAAGAGAATGATCAGGCATGTGATCACAATTCTGCAGAATGCTTGTTAGTGTATTTGCAAGGGTAAAAATATGCTTAAGATTCTTTAGTGTCATTATCTTCTGTTAGACTTGTGTCAAGACCTTCAAAATTCTCTTCATCAAAATGATTATTTATTCCATAAGACAATTCCTCATTACTTAACTAAGGGTTGAGTAGGTGATTCATATAGTTCTCTAACACTCTCCTCATTATTATCTTTCATTTCATTTTCACTTCATTAAATTCCTGTTTATTTTACTTAATTCTTTGATAGTTATGAGGCGAGAGTTTAACCCTTGCAGATCTTTAATATTCTTTTTCCTCATCTTTACCAAAATTGTGCTTTTATAGCAACATTGGCTCCCTATGAAATTCTCCAGAAGTTTCAAAGTTAATAGTGTTTTGCAAAACTCAGGATACATCTCCCAAATATTGCTTATACCTTGCAACCTCAAATTTTTAAATCTCAAGGGAGTGAAACCTATAAAAACTAGCTATGACTTACACTGAGTTTTCTGCAGAAGCTGTACGCTCTCCTCACTTTTAACAAAGTTAAAGGTTTAATGACCTTTGCTGAATGCAAACAAAACTGACCAGAGTATTGATATTTTTAATAACCAGGTATTTTATTTTACTCTATTAAAACTATAAAGAAAATATATATATATATATATATATATATATATATATATATATATATATATATATATATATATATATATATATATATATATATATATATATATATATATATATATATATATATATATATATATAAAAGATTTAAATTAAGGCTAATAAAGCATGGAAAACAACTTTTATAAAATTAAAATATCAAATGCCTATAAATGTTACTATAAAATATGCAAATTTTCTCACACTAATGATTTCATTTTTGAATTATTATAGAAAATATTTCAAAACAGGAATGAATAATACATTGATATTAAGATTAATATTTGATAAATATACAGTAAAAAAATTATATATACTATATATCACTCAAAGGGTCAAGGGATACTGTGGGCAAAGCCCCACATAAATAATATTTTTCAGTTATGTATTCAAATATAGTTATTTTAAATAATGAAAATATATCAGGTCTATTGATATATTGAAATTTGATGTATTAAAATTTGCAATGAGTAATTGGTATATATACATTATTTTATATACTTCTGATAAGAATATTTTTTGGTATTTAGAGTTATTAGTGATGGGAAGAGAGTTTTTGACATTGATGATTATAGTAAATTTGAAGATGATGATGACAATGACAATGAAATTGAAGAAATATATTTCAAAAAATTTCCATTATTTTTAATAAATTTAACATTTAAAAAATAATAAAGAATTACATGATATTTTCTTTATTCAAATATATAAATACATGTAATTTTAATATATAGTATAATAGTATCTTCAGAATATTGACTACATAGTAATCAACAATAGTCATATCTTGAAATTTTGCCCTTCTTTGGTAATCACATTTAAACTCAATGGAAAGTTCTTGAAAGGAATCTGGGAGTATTTCTTTCCACAAT
>SEYY01007633.1:27500-30000 GCA_009176605.1 Armadillidium nasatum
AATATTTGTTGAAAATAATTGCTATATTAACGACATGGTAATTTATATGTTTAAAATACGTCATAGTCTAGACCTAGACTATTATTCCCAATTATAAAAAGAGTTGACATACGTATAATTCATATTAATCAATCAAAATTTTTTTTATAAGTCCGGATGCTTGAAGAAGAGTAATGTTAGGGTGTGACATTCATTAGAAATAGCTTGAAAAAAGTTTGAATTCAAACAAATGTAAAAGAGCTTTTCCCGTTTTGTCTTTGAATCTCCCTATCCATCTGACCTACTGTGTATTAAAATATATATATATATAATTATATATTATATATATATATATATATTATATTATATATATATAACAGCTATTAAACAGCTAAGATATGAATACGCACTTTTATGTTTGTGCACTGTGGAGAGGAAATGGGAGGCGGATGTTGTATATTGCATACTAACTGGTGTCTATATTTGTAAATAAAACTGGTTCGAAAACACAATAGCTAATAAAATTTGTCAAAATTCTAATATTGTTGTCTATGACAGTTTCCTAAGAAGGGGCAATATCTATATAAATAACCCGTAGCTAAATTATGCTCAGTTTATTATTTAAAAACCTTGACCTGAATAAGAAGGGTCGGAATTAGCGTTACAATTAATTAAATAATTTTAGACACTTACTATGATTGGTTTCGAAGAATGTTGCTTCTTGAAGATCTTTAATTTCAAATATAATATATAAAAAAAGATTGAGGTATATTTGAGTAGAAGAGTCAGTTGAAAAGAAAGTAAGGAAGAGGTGAATAAGAATAAAATATAACCTCATACCTGCATTCAGAACTTTGAAGACTTATAATGAATAATAATATAACTTACATTTTATAAAACGTCTAAACGCGTTGACGAAATTTTGAAAAGTGCTATTTTAAAACTGGCGGCATGTTTAGTCACTGTGAAGTGCCACATCGATATAAAAAGTAAATCAACTTTAAAAACCCTTATGAAGGAGAATAATATGAGAGAATTAAACTGGAGAAGTAATAGAGCCTCTACAAAAGACACCAATAGGTTAATAAAGGCATGAAAAGAAGAGGGAATTAGGGTAGTACTCGTGTATGTGATGAGAGTATTTGCGTATGTAATAAAAAGTGATTGTGGCTAAGTATAAGAATACCTATCAGAAGAAAACCAACAAAAAAGCAAATGAAAAGGGAAGGTTTATAAATAGAAAGTATGAGGTCTCTTAATATAATGGCACAATCTTTTTAAAATAAACCATTCACATTTAAAACCAGTGGGGTAATAGTAAAAGGAAAAAATTGGGATTTTGAAAGTCTTCCGAACAGGAAAGAATGGGTTAAATTACAAACTGAAGTTGTAAGAGCATGCAAATTTAAGACTAGAGACTTAATTTTAAATCTCGAAGTATAAAATATAGACTATAAATATAAATTCAGATAAGAAATAAAAAAAAGTAGATTTACATCCTAAACTAGAAAATTTATATTTTGAATTCATTTTAGCTGCAAATACCTTACTCCAAAGCAATTAAATACTCACCATACAAAGTCCATATGGTTCCACTGGTCGTGCTCCACACGTTGATTCACTACAACATTCTTAAGTTCAGATGACAAACGAGCTACATCCTGAAATCAATGAAATTATGGTGCACCTGTAGTTGGTATTATTTATATATATATATATATATATATATATATATATATATATATATATATATATATATATATATATATATATATATATATATATATATATATATATATAGAGGAGGGTTATGGACTTTAGTCCCTAATCTTGTCGTTAAAAGAAGATTGCAAAAAGTAAGTCAAAATATATAGTGTACCACCAAATTGTCAATCTATATTGGCTTGTGTTTGCACGTTTGCTGTTTACCTTGATTTATGGCAGACTATTACCATTATGTTAATTTCCTATCTTCCAAATATATTCTCAATTGCATATATCATCTTTGTGATGATATTCGTGTTATTACTAAGTTGTTCCATCACTATTCTTATTTTAACTTAGGTTTGAAAGTACACTGTCTGTTTTCCCTGCATGCCATCAAAAACGCCATTTTTTAATTAATCACTTATTTGTTTTATTAAGGGAAAAATTCATTAGATGTTATGAAGTTGGTACTAAGTGGTGTCTTTATATTCTTTATATTCCAGTAGTTTTATTTTCCTTGATCAAATTATCTGGTTAAGAGCGTTGGAAATAACTAAAAAAAATAAAAAATAAAAAATAAAAAATAAAAATAATGCAAGCAATTTTCCTTATTTCGTACTTCATTTATTTTGTACTATATCCATATTTCCTTTAGAATGTCATTTCCGATTAATAATATGCATAGAGTTTAAAGGAATGAAATGCATCGATTCTGCAACGTGTAGTATGTCATTCGTATTCTCTCTCTCTCTCTCTCTCTCTCTCTCTCTCTCTCTCTCATATATATATATATATATATATATATATATATATA
>SEYY01007634.1:0-16692 GCA_009176605.1 Armadillidium nasatum
AAATAAAAAGGAAAAAAGAGAAAAGAAAAAGAAAAAAATGAGGAAGAAAATCTACGGAAATAGAAACCACTTGGTCAAAAATGACGGATACCACGTGGTCAAGATGGCCTAGCAAGAATGCCGCGTACTAGAAAGTGTTAGGGAAAAAAGTTAGAAAGTGCTAGCTTGACGTCACAAGGTAAGGTGTGTGTGTGTTTGCGTAGGAAACGTCATCACCTAGAGTGCCTACATCCTGATTGGTTCACCTGTATCCGGATGTAACCAAGGAGACATCGTATGTTGTCTTACCCTCAGTGCCTGCTTCGATGATACTAGCACTCCCCTCTTACAGTGTGGGAAAATAAAGGAAAAGTATGACGTCATAATATTTGAAAGTGGTAAATATTTCCTCTAAAAAAATATTTTGTCACGTCATGAATGTTTGTGTACGCGTTCGCGCACCGCCGGATAGCGCGAACGCATTTCGCTCCCACGAATATTCCGCCACGTCGCGCCGCGCCTAGCGCGAGTTGGGCCTTCCCCGCGGCTATGGATCCGAGAGTCAATCGTTGAAGAAAATCTACGGGGGTAAAAATCTACGGGAATAAAAATCACGTGATCAAGAAAAATAGCAAACGGATGACGTCATCTACCGAATTCAAAGTCGAAAACGTGTCGGATGAATACAACAATTGGCTTTTTCTAAGGTATGATAAAGTTAGTGCAGTGGTAGCGTGATGGAATTTAAACCAAATTAAACCAAAATGTTGCGGTTTCGAATCCTGGTCTCACAAAAGTTTTAAGTTCTTTCTGTAAATATCGGACGAGGAGTAAGCTTGATTTTCACTCAATAGATGGCGTTGCGGTCAAGAAGAAATGGCGGGAAAATTCAAAATCAAATTCAAGGTGGCGGAAACTCACGTGATCAAAAATGTCGGACAGAAATCAAGTAGTTAAGGAAAAATTTACGGGAATAAAAATGGCGGTCGAGTGACGTCATAGTCTCAAGATAGAACAGTATCATGACGTCATAGGGTAAGGAGTGTGCTCATGCGCAGATGACGTCATCAACAAGGTGCCTGCACCCTGATTGATCTGCGGATGATGCCTTACCCTCAGTGCCAACTGGCACTCCCCTCAGGCCTAGCATGAGTCACAAGTGCTAGAAAGGTGTCTAACATGGGGGCAAGTGCTAGAAAATGCTAGAAAAAAGCTAGAAATAACGCTCAAGAAACAGCATGAGTTACCACCTGACACGTGCAGGCACGCGCTAGTCGGCATTTACAAGGGAAAATAAGCCCATCTACGTTCCTGGCGGTATGAACAAAGGGAAAAAAGGTCAGGGAATAAGGGATTAATATCATTAATTAGGGGATTATCCGGATTAACAGGATTAAAAATACCTCACGAAAGAGCATGGTTTCCCCTCACTCGTCACTTTTCCTTTCACTTTCCCCTCACTCAAAATACTCCTCATGAAAGAGCATGGTTTCCCCCCCCCTCGTTTCCCCTCACTTGGCACTGACACCCTCCACTTTCGCCCCCTACTACTACTCCCATTACTTAATATATATATATATATATAATATATATATATATATATTATATATATATATATATATATATATATATATATATATATATATATATACTTCAATTGGTGCGGTGCGGTGCATTGCATTATTTTTGGGTGTGTTGCCGTTTGGTGCTCAACAAATGACAGCTGGTGAGTTGCGGTGCCGAAAATTCCAGAGCTCTGTCAACCCTACTCTATACTATCGCTATTACAACGGTCATGCTTTCTGAACTCTCATGTTAAACTCTTCCATTGAGAAGGGCTTGTGCGAAACGACATTCTATACAGTCTCATCCTTTCTCTATCCAACTCTCCGACCCCAGATTAGCCGGTATGCTCAATCTTACATGTACTCTATTGGTAAAGTGGAACATACTCCTTTATCTGTTTCAAACTTCCTTGACTTCACACTTTTAAGCGCGTGTATCGGGTTATGACGGCCATTAGAGAGTAAAATGGTGTAAGACCGAGAGTAAAAGCGTCAGAGAGTAAAATGGGAAATGCTCGCCTCCAGTTCAAAATGAAGATTGTTGAAAATTTTGTACCGATATGTTCATTTTGAACTGGCGGCGAGCATATCCCATTTTACTCTCTGACGCTTCTTTGAATTGTTTTACTTATCTTCCTTGAAGGAGGCCCTTTTTTACAACTTTAAATATATATATATATATATCTATATATATATATATATATATATATATATATATATATATATATATATATATATATATTATATATATATATATATATACAAAGGCTAATCTCTTCGGCCTCCTATTCTCCTCTAATTCTATCCTGACGACTCCGCAATTTTCTTCCTACTTCTTCCTCTCAAAGGTCCCATGCATTTGCCTGTGATTTCATTGACCAGGTGCATGGGCTTCTGAAGTCTATGAACGTTAGGAAGGGAAACGACCCGGATGGCATTTCTCCCAGAGTTTTAAGGAGTGTAACTCTGAGCTGGCTCTTCCTCGTTCAACTTTTTCTCTGTGCTCAATACTAGTACTTCCCCTCAGTGTTGGAGCGCGCATAGTCCAACCTATTCCGAAGAAAGGTAGCCGCTCTGATCCTTCAACTATCGCCATAGCTCTCACTGTATTCTGTCTAAGATCTTTGAAACCCTTCTCAACTCTCACTTCTTAGATCATCTGATCTCATTCCCTTCTTTCTGATCACCAGTAGACCTTGAACGTCGAAAGCCATAAAAAATACTGATGATCAGAAAGAAGGGAATGAGATTCCAGATGATCTAAGAAGTGAGAGTTGAGAAGGGTTTCAAAGATCTTAGACAGAATACAAGTGAGAGCTATAGGCGATAGTTGGAAGGATCAGAGCGGCTACCTTTCTTCGGAATAGGTTGGACTATTGCGCGCTTCCAACACTGAGGGGAAGTACTAGTATTGTGGCATAGAGAGAAAAGTTGAACGAGGGACGGAGCCAGCTCAGAGGTACACTCCCTTAAAACTCGGGGAGGAATGCCATCCGGGCCGCTTGCCTTCCTAACGTTCATAGATTCATAAGCCCATGCACCTGGTCAAATGAAATCACAGGCAAAGGCATGGGACCTTTGAGAGGAGAAGAAGTAGGAGGAGGATTGCCGGAGTCGTCCAGGATAGAATTAGAGGAGAATAGGAGGCCGAAGAGATTAGCCTTTTATATTTATATATATATATTATATATAATATATATATATATATATATATATATATATATATATATATATATATATATATATATATATATATATATATATATATATATATATATATATATATATATATATAAAAAGTTAAAAAGGAGACCTGTTCCAAGGAAGATAAGTAAAACAATTCAAAGAAGCGTCAGAGAGTAAAATGGGATATGCTCGCCGCCAGTTCAAAATGAACATATCGGTACAAAATTTTCAACAATCTTCATTTTGAACTGGAGGCGAGCATTTCCCATTTTACTCTCTGACGCTTTTACTCTCGGTCTTACACCATTTTACTCTCTAATGGCCGTCATAACCCGATACACGCCGCTTAAAAGTGTGCAAGTCAAAGGAAGTTTGGAAAACAGATAAAGGGAGTATGTTCCACACTTTACCAATAGAGTACATGTAAGATTGAGCATACCGGCTAAGTCTGGGGTCGGAGAGTTGGATAGAGAAAGGATGAGACTGTATAGAATGTCGTTTCGCACAAGCCCTTCTCAATGGAAGAGTTTAACATGAGAGTTCAGAAAAGCAGTGTCCGTTGTAATAGCGATAGTATAGAGTAGGGTTGACAGAGCTCTGGAATTTTCGGCACCGCAACTCACCAGCTGTCATTTGTTGAGCACCACACGGCAACACACCCAAAAATTAATGCAATGCACCGCACCGCACCACAATTGAAGCATATATATATATATATATATATATATATATATATATATATATATATATATAATATATATATATATATATATATATATATATATATATATATATAGTAATGGGAGTAGTAGTAGGGGGCGAAAGTGGAGGGTGTCAGTGCCAAGTGAGGGGAAACGAGGGGGGGGGAAACCATGCTCTTTCATGAGGAGTATTTTGAGTGAGGGGAAAGTGAAAGGAAAAGTGACGAGTGAGGGGAAACCATGCTCTTTCGTGAGGTATTTTTAATCCTGTTAATCCGGATAATCCCCTAATTAATTATATTAATCCCTTATTCCCTGACCTTTTTTCCCTTTGTTCATACCGCCAGGAACGTAGATGGGCTTATTTTCCCTTGTAAATGCCGACTAGCGCGTGCCTGCACGTGTCAGGTGGTAACTCATGCTGTTTCTTGAGCGTTATTTCTAGCTTTTTTCTAGCATTTTCTAGCACTTGCCTCATGTTAGACACCTTTCTAGCACTTGTGACTCATGCTAAGCCTGAGGGGAGTGCCAGTTGGCACTGAGGGTAAGGCATCATCCGCAGATCAATCAGGGTGCAGGCACCTTGTTGATGACGTCATCTGCGCATGAGCACACTCCTTACCCTATGACGTCATGATACTGTTCTATCTTGAGACTATGACGTCACTCGACCGCCATTTTTATTCCCGTAATTTTCTCTTAACTACTTGATTTCTGTCCGACATTTTTGATCACGTGAGTTTCCGCCACCTTGAATTTGATTTTGAATTTTCCCGCCATTTCTTCTTGACCGCAACGCCATCTATTGAGTGAAAATCAAACTTCTCTCGTCCGATATTTACAGGAAGAACTTAAAACTTTTGTGAGACCAGATTCGAAACCTCAAATTTTGATTTGAATTCCATCACGCTACCACTGCACTAACTTTATCATACCTTAGAAAAAGCCAATTGTTGTATTCATCCGACACGTTTTCGACTTTGAATTCGCTAGATGACGTCATCCGTTTGCTATTTTTCTTGATCACGTGATTTTTATTCCCGTAGATTTTTACCCCCGTAGATTTTCTTCAACGATTGACTCTCGGATCCATAGCCGCGGGGAAGGCCCAACTCGCGCTAGGCGCGGCGCGACGTGGCGGAATATTCGTGGGAGCGAAATGCGTTCGCGCTATCCGGCGGTGCGCGAACGCGTACACAAACATTCATGACGTGACAAAATATTTTTTTAGAGGAAATATTTACCACTTTCAAATATTTAAAATGACGTCATACTTTTCCTTTATTTTCCCACACTGTAAGAGGGGAGTGCTAGTATCATCGAAGCAGGCACTGAGGGTAAGACAACATACGATGTCTCCTTGGTTACATCCGGATACAGGTGAACCAATCAGGATGTAGGCACTCTAGGTGATGACGTTTCCTACGCAAACACACACACACCTTACCTTGTGACGTCAAGCTAGCACTTTCTAACTTTTTTCCCTAACACTTTCTAGTACGCGGCATTCTTGCTAGGCCATCTTGACCACGTGGTATCCGTCATTTTTGACCAAGTGGTTTCTATTTCCGTAGATTTTCTTCCTCATTTTTTTCTTTTTCTTTTCTCTTTTTTCCTTTTTATTTTTAAATAAATTATTTTTATTTCTTTTTTTCTTTTCTTTCTTCTTTTTCCTTTTTATTTTCTTTTTATTCTTTTCTCATTTTCCTTTTTTTTAAATAAATTATTTTTCATTTCTATTTTTTTTTTATTTTTAATTTTTATTTTTATTTTTATTCTCTATTTTTATTTTTATTTTTATTTATTTATTTTTATTTTTATCTCACATAAACACATAAACACATGCGCAAGTACATACAATCCCACATAACTACATCGAAGACATCACAATGCTACCCGCAATCATGAAATTAACATGGTAACAATCTCCAGCCGTTATTCTAATCGCAGGACTTTGAAATTTTTTTCTACTTCCTCGCTCATGCGCGTAATAAAGTTCGTAATACATATAGAGACTCTCAGTGATGAGCACTCACCCAATCACATCCGCATACACAGCAATTGTAACCAACTAAGACCAGTTTGATTAAAATTTAAACATTACATACATTGATTTACCTGACATATCAAAGCAAAATTCATATATATAGTGGAACTCCAATATTTGTCATTAATCCGTTCCTGAGGGGATGACGAAAATCGAAAAAGACGAATATCGAATAATTTTTTTCCATAGGAATTAACTAAAAATGGATTAATTCGTTCCCAGCCTCGAATTTTGCCTATCTATTCTTTAACAAAAAAAAAAAAATTTCAATCTAGAATCGATCTCCGAAATCATTTCAAACACTGTACAATTTAACTACAGTACATATTAAACAGCGTACTGCCATAAATAATACGTAATACGCACTGTGTAGGCCTACATAAACGCTAAACACAAATAAAATTGTAAAAAGAAATTTACCTTTTGGATGAGAAAAACAATGATTGTTATTAAGAGTTTTTATTTTTAAGGTTATAGGCTTTCGTAGGTAGGACGAATATTGATTTTTCGACGAATATCGGAAAAAAAATTACAGGGCGAATATCGGAAAAGACGAATACTGGGTGGGACGAATATTGGAGTTCCACTGTATTACATTTAACAAACATATCACACACATTTAAAGCTATTAACTGCCTCTCTAAATATATGTATTCATGCTCTCTCACTGCAATCAGACATTTCTACAACACTTATCATAGACACTGTGTAGGTTTCTGCACTAAGTCTCACAGCATGCGTCATAAATCTAAAAATTAAACTATCTTTTATCACTAATGTATGAACAAAGGCGTGTTAGTATCTATCTGGCATACAAATTACAGAACTTTACACTCATTGTTCAACCAAAACTATTCAATGTATAATTTGAATCTCCATGGTCACCTATATATCATACAATTAATTCTTCCTTCATATAAATTACTAACCCTAAGTTCCACATCATTTACTTTAAAACTCAATGTACAATCCATCATTTTAACACTTATGCATGATCAAAGACATCTCTCTGGCACACATTTCATTCCCTATCTCCTTCAACCTAAATCTTAATCTCCTTATATAGTCTTACTTTTCAGGACTCTCTGGATGTTCTAAGTAAGAACCACATGTAAAATATTCAAAACCATCCGGTCTTCTTTTATTTAGTGAAGAAACTTCACTTTTTGGAATTTTAATTTCCCATGTCACAATATCTTCTATGGCTGTATAATGACGAAGACGTAACATGTTTTTAATAGCAAGATGGTAAATGAACTGAATAACAAGGTTATACTCCACATTGAATCTGATACTGCTTGGAACATGTTAACCAATAAGAAATGTATATGATTCTGACGTCATGTATGAGCTGATTCGTGTTAGCCAATAAGATATGGTAAGATTTACGACGTCACTGCGGAGTTTTGAGAAAATTATTTAGTCTTAAAACAGTGGGGACTGTTCTAACATGAAGTTACTTTATCACAGAAGATGGTTTTGGGTGGGAATGAGTAGTAATTAAGGGTAAAGGAAAATCACCTGAGCCTCTTTTCAGAGGATTAGAATATCAAGGATAAACAGTTGGGACACGTATTTACAGATAAGAACCTTATTTATCTTTATATTTCATCATAATAAGGGAGGGATTAGAGAAAGTAGGTGATTAAGGTGAATAAACATGAGTACCTGGAGTCCCTTTCAGAGGATTAGGATATCAAGAATAAACAGTTTTGGTTCGTATTTACAGATAAGAACCTTATTTTCCCTTATTTTTCATCATAATAGGGTGGGATTAGAGAAAATAGGTGATTAAGGAAGATAAACACGAGAACCTGGAGTCACTTTTGAGGGGAATAGTATACAAGAATAATCAGCTTGGGAAGCTATTTACAGATAAGAGCTTTATTTTTCCTTAATATTTCATCATGATGGAGGGGAAACAGGGGTAAAAGGGAGGGAATGGGAAGAGGAATTCGTTTAAAAGCTGCGAATCTCTGAGTCTCCAAATTAGATTCTGCTGCTGTCTCCCACTTTTAAGATGGATTCTCCCCGCGTCTTCAAATCATAGCCATTTAACATAATTCTCCACATTCAACTTAAATTTTCCGCAAAGATATAATCAAAGATATACTGTTTTCTCTCTAACACACATTTTATAGAACTGACATATATTTCATTCCTTAATCTCACCCTTCAACGTATATCTTAATCTCTGTATACTACCTGACTTTAAACACTTTGACAAGTTCGAACACAAATCAACATCCCTCTAACATGTAATTTATAGATCCTTACGAACATTTCTTTTCTATTCCTCCCAAAATATATCTTAACTCACCATGATTCACTAAATATTTATAATTAAAACATGATCAAAGACATACTGACAGCTCTCCAAGGCGTAATTTATAGATATTGACATGTATTTCATTACATAATCATCCAGTCATTCACCTTAATCTTCATATACTGCCAAAACTTTTATCACTTCGACATCCTTTCATCATCTCTCTAACATGTAATTTATAGAACCTTATATACTTTTCTTAACTAATTCTTTCAAAATATATCTTAATTCACCATAGCTCACTAAACTTTTTATCATTATACCTATCATCATCATCTTATTTTCCAATACGAATGTAAATATTGTAACGTCATACATCTTCTTTATTATATTCATATGAATTTATGTTTGAATCATCATCACAACCATAAATTCATGTGGTTTCATATCTTTTTCTTTGAACGTATTGCTTTCAAGTCCTAATCTGAATTATAAGCCGTGGAACTATTTTATTTTTCTTAACTAAGTGACGTCATTGGATCTATTTTTTCCCGAAATTTAACATGCTTTTTTTATACTGAAAGTTAACACAAATAAACCTATGTCTATGACGTCAAGAGCGTGTTGGTTGTTCTTTTCAAATTCTGATATTTCATGTTTGACTCACTACATTAATACTTATTTACTTTAACTCACTATAACCAAAGTTCTAAAGGAGACCATGTGCCCTGAAGCATAGCCACGTGACTGGTCACTACGTACCCTACAAATCCTGATTTTTCATTTTGGTCAACCATTTACCCGTTAACATGTGTTTATCGTACTGCTCCAAGTTCCGTCATTCTATAACAATACTTAATATATTTATAATAAAAATTCTTATTACATAATAAATCAATACCATAATTTGGATTTTATACGAGTGAAGACAACATTTACTTAATCACTTCATAAAATTTTCATTTCATGAATCTATTTCTTTAATGCAATACCCATGTTTTTGGATATTTATTCCGTTTTTTCTTCAAACTATTTTTTTAACCTAATTCCATATTACATTTATCCTATATTTCTTTTCAAGAGATGACTTTTTTTTAATTATTTTTAAACTTAGCACACATTACATTTTTAATACTTCTTTCAAGCTATAGCTTTTATTCCTATTTCAATATTTATATTGTTTTAAGATATAATAAAATTTATCATTCCGATTCAATAATATTTATATCTCTTAAAAATGTAAAATCTTTTATAAAACAAATTTATTTATTATAAATTTTTCGTATTTTACGGCTAACGCACTGATTCATATAAAAGCGTATAAGAGCTCTTCTACTCCTCATACATAAGCGTGCACACAAACAGACATACGCACACATACACACATACGCGTGTATCAAAACACAACGATATCTTCCATCTACCATCTTAATTTTCAGATCACGTGGTTTCCGACATATTCATCTTACGGTTTCAGACTTATGTCAAAAGAAGGTAGCATATTTATATGTATTTCTCATTCTATTGACTCAGGAACGTACATAGATAACATCTTTGAACCATCATACAGTGATTTTAGACATGTTTCCAGGTAATAGATGGGTAAGATACCAACTTAAAGCATCATTATCAATTAATCATTTGACTACCGAAACAACATAGTGGTATGTAGGAAAGAACAGGTGAGTTTCACAAAGGGGTGCAGTAGAGAAACATCGAGTCCAAAGTGTATGTGGGCGCGTATGCAAAATCTTGAGATGGAACGCATGCACCAGAGGGGAGACCCATGGTGCTATGTGTGGGATTAGGTTGAAGGGATCGCGCTCTTGGCATCTCCTCACCCCTACCCCACCCATCTAGAGCACTGATCCCCACCTGATCCCACAGAGGTTCAAGGAAATTTGAAAGTAAGGAACAGTTTATACCCTGTCCAAAAGACAAGCAGACCTAGAGCCTTTCCCCCCCCCCTCACACACACACAACCGCCTCCCAAGTGAGAGAACAGTACTCTATTCATGGTGGATAAGACCGTTATATAATCGGAGTAAATATAAGAAAGTAAATTAAAGTAAATATAAGAACATGAAAAATGACAAGCATAGAGTTTGCAATATTCACACAAAAAATGTGACTGCATGGCACTCCTCATGCTGCGAGGGCGACGCAATGGTGGTGGAATGAGAAAGGTCAGTTACCTCGAGCACCTGCCAATATAAGACCTATAGAAAAGAGATTGTGTGGCAAAGTCATGTGGAATATACAGGGGATAAAGGAAATTTGAAAGTTGGAGAGAGTTTATTAGTTTATATATATATATATATATATATATATATATATATATATATATATATATATATATATATATATATATATATACTCAACCACAATTAATTAACTTTAGGAGAGGGACCCTGGAGTAGTCAACCTCTGGTCTTTCTCGCAGTGGGGAAAGAAAACATGGGGATTTTCAGTCACCAAAGCTCTGATCCTCCATGTTTCTACTCGATACAACGTTCAATGCAATTCTGACATCGTCATTCAAACTTCGAATGTCCTTAAATATTCACGCTATTTCTTTTTCTCGTATTCTTTCTTTGAAGGATTACAATATTTCAATTTGAAAACCAGCTTCTATGGTGTGTAATGTTCTGGAGCTAGTTCGAAATTTGTTTACTTTGTCTCTTGTTTTCGCTTTATGGAGTACGTTTCACACATTTTTGATGGTCCCACTCATGATGCTCTTGAAAAGATGGAGTCTAAGTCTTTTCGTCTTATCAGTGCTTTGGTTCACACTAATTATCTCCAGTCTCTTTGTGCACGTCAAATTTCTGAGTTACTCTCCATACTATCGCTCATTGCAACGATCACTGCTTTTTTAAACTCTATAGTTGCATACCTCCTTCAATGAAACAGGCTAGTTCTACACAGTCTTTTTCATTTTTCTGTCAAGGAAATTTCAAAAGGAAGTGAGGAAAGTGGAATAAAGATAGTAACTTTAACTCTTCTGTCAGGATACCTTGAAATATTAACAATTATATATATATATATATATTAATATATAGTATAATATATATATATAATATATATATATATATATATATATATATATATATGACGAACAGATATCACAGGATACATCAACTTCGGTGCGGTGCGCACCAGAGACCGCACCGTACACCACCGCACTTTTATTTTTATTTTATCTTTCACACGGCACCGCATCGCACCGCACCGGGTTGCTGAAATTGTGTTGCGCACCTCACAGCACCGCACCCGGTGCGTCGGCCAACCCTAGTATAGAGAGAGTGACGTAACAATTCGACGGGAAGAAAGGAGTTGGAGAGAGTTAGTAAGACCAGCGAGTTTATAAGACTAAGAGCCCTAGACTCCATCTTTTCGAGTAGAGTTTTTTGTGCGGAACTACCCCAGATTTGTAAGGCGTAATCCATACAGGGGAGATCAACACCCCTATAAAGAGCAAGTAACTGGGGTGGAGTAAAAAAATCACGAAGTCGCCTCAGAACACAAAACCTTTTAGAGGCTTGCTTAGAAAGAGAGGTAATTTGATCTTCCCAAGAAAGATCACGAGAAAAAGAAATCCCGAGAATATTGAAGATAGATGTAGGTTTGAGTTGAGTGCTTTTGAAGAAGATGTCATAGTTGTGTGGAAGATTGTGTCGAGTATTAAGAAGGAAGAATTAGTTTTTGAGGCATTTAAAACGACCATGTTTTCTCTGCCCCAATTTAAAATACGAGAAAGACCAGAGATTAGTAGTTCCAAGGCCATCCTTCTTGCATCAATAAACTGCTTTCAAATTGAAAGGAATAATGAAGGTTGGAGTCATCGTCATCGGCATAGGAGAAGTTATGGGGAGAAGTTCATTGATGAAAATTAGGAAAAGAGGAGAGATTCTTGAGAGTAGCATAAGGGGCATTTTCGACAGGTGCCAGATTTAGCTACCTCGAAAAAATCTGGCAACCGAAGCCTAACGGCCTTTTCTTCATTTGCGTGCAATGCTGCATTATCAGGGACCTTCCTGACCTTTCTTTATCGGCTCACGGACCCATGCGGACTGCTGGACCCCCGGACCTCCAAATTCGAACCCATTTCAGCCAGACTGAACCGCAAAGAAAATGTTCAAGAAAGAGAGTGAGGTGAACGCAGCGCTTTTGCAAACTCAGGTAACTTCCTGATACCATTTTTGGGGGGTCACGGGGCCCCTTCCTTAGACTTGAAGCCAATTTCAATGGATTGAACCCCCCAAAATGGTGTTAGGAAAGAATTTGAGGTCAATCTGAGCTGAGTGATTTGCATTGCAAATCAAAATCCCGTTAGACCCAGGTTGCCATATTTTTTCGAGGAAGCTAAATCTGGCTAAACCTGTAGAAAGTACCCCAATACCACTTATATATATGCATATTTTTTTTATATCATCTCTGGTGGGCAAAGGCCAGAGGCCTTCTAAAATTCCACCAGAATTAGGGGGAAAGACGGAAGCCTAGTCAAATTAAAGGCCGACATGACCTGATACACGAAGTTTGAAGGTGTGCAAGTCATAGGAAGTTGGAAAAATAGAAGAAGGGAGTGTGTTCCAGACTTTACCAGTAGAGTGCATGTAGGACAGAGCATAGCGGTTAAGTCAGGGGTCAGAGAGTTGAACAGAGAAAGGATGAGACTGTGTAGAAAGTCGAGACGCACGAGCTCCTCTCAATGGAGGAGGTATGCGACGAGATAGTTCAGAAGAGCAGTGTCCATTGTAATAGCGATAGTATAGAGAGATTGACGCAACAATTCGACGGGCAGATAGAGATTGGAGAGAATCAGTGAGAGCAGGAAAGTTGATAAGACAAAAAGCCCTAGACTCCACCTTTTCCAGGAGAGCTCTGTGAGTGAACCACCCGAGTGTGACGCATACTCCATACAGGCGAACAACACCCCTAACAGCAAGCAACTGGGGTGGTAGAAATACTGAGGCGCCTCAGAACACCCAACCTCTTAGAAGCTTGTTTAGAAAGGAGAAAAAAAACCAAGAAAGATCACGAGAAAAGGAAACACCGAGAATATTAAGAAGAAAGAATTTTGAGTGTTTTGAAGAAGATATCATAGTTGTGTTTGTGTGAGTAAATATGGACAAATTGAGTTTGGGCATTGAAAACAACCATGTTCTCTGCCCCAATTGAAATGAGATAGATCAGAGTCAGCTGCTCCAGGCCACCATCCTTTCGTCTAGAACTGTTGTGAGGGGCGCCTTAAATGAAAAGAGTAATGAAGGGTGAGTCATCAGCATAGGAGTGATAAGAGATGAAGTAACAGAGAGAAGGTCTTAAAAAAATAGAAAAATAGTTTGGTGAATAGGACAAATCCTTGAGGAACACCACTATTAATAGATTAAAGGAAGAGCGGTGGCCATCTACAAAGGCTGCTATAGAATGACCGGAAAGGAAATCAGAGAGAAAGTCACAGAGAGAAGGATAGTTTCTGAAAGAGGGAAGTTTGGAAATCAAAGCTTTGTGCCAGACTCTATCGAAAGCTTTCGATATGTCTAGCGCAACAGCAAACAATTCACCGAAATGCCGAAGAACGGATGGACCAAGAGTCAGAGAGAAGGGAAAGGAGATCACCAGAGAGCGTTTCTTATGAAAGCCATACTGGCGATCAGAGATAAGATTAGAAGAATTGAGATGTTTCCAAATCTTCCTGTTAAGGATAGATCCAAAAACTTTAGAAAGAACGGAAGTCAAAAAAATTGGGACAGTTAGAAGGTTGAGAGGGGTCCCCCTTCTTCGGCACAGGCTGAATGAGCGCACGTTTCCAGCAAGAAGGGAAGATCGAAGTAGAAAGACATAGACGAAATAGTTTACCAAGGCAAGGTGCAAGCTCGAAAGCACAAGTTTTGAGAACCACAGGAGGGATACCGTCAGGACCATACGTGACGTCTTTAGAAGAAATTTTAATTCTAGGCATAAATGAGTTGGAGGGGGTTGAAAGAGAAGGAACAGCTCCGGAATCGTCTAAGGTTGAATTAGAAGCAAACGTTTGAGCGAAGAGTTCAGCTTTAGAAGAAGGCAAAACGGCAGTTGTACAGTCAGAAGATACTAGAGGAGGGAAAGAGGAAGAAGCAAAGTTAGAGTTGACATTTTTTGCAAAATGCCAGAAAGGGCGTTAGGAAGTAGAACCAGGAAGATTGTTGCATTTTCTACGGAGAAAGTTTTTTTTTTTTTTTTTGTTACGGAGAATAGATTTTGCACGATTCCGGGATGAAATATAAGTTGCAGGAGTTTCAAAAGTTTGAAGACGACGGTAATCCCTGAAGGCAGCATCCCTGTGGTGGATAGCACGAGAAAAGCAGAGGTAACCAAGGTTTGCTAGGTTTATTAGAAGGGAAAGAATATGGAATGTACGCCTCCATGCCAGAGAGAATCACCTCGGTTATGCGCTCTGCACACTCAGAGGGACTCCTCCCACGGAAACAGTAATCATTCCATGGAAAATCAGAGAAGTACAACCGCAAGTCTGACCAGTTAGTGGCGCCGAAATGCCAAAAACGTCTCCTCGCCGAAGGCGGGGGCCGTTCTTGCGGAAGATAGAAGAGACAGGACAAGATACAGAGATAAGGTGATCGATGAACCCAGAGGAGGAAAGAGTTTAACAGTTAAGGAGAAGGATAAGAAGTTAGGAAAAGATCAAATATGTTGGGTTCATCACCAAGGGACAGGGATACGGTAGGAGTTGCACCAACTGCTCAAGGTTGTTCTGGATAGAAATTAAAGGCAATACACCAACTGATCTGAGGACTAGATGAAAGCCATTGGCGGTGGTGAACATTGAAATCACCTAATATGATGATTTCAGAGAAAGGAGAGGAAGAAAGAATGTGTTCTATTGAGTAAGATAGTGAAGAATGGATAGTCTGTATAGTTAAGAGATACGTAGACAGAACAGATAAATTTATTGTAGAGTTGCAAGAAAGTTTAAGCCAAAAAGTACAGAATTCAGAAGACTCCAAAAGAGAGACACGAGAAAGACAATATCGTTGCGCACAAATGCAACATCCCCTTTGGCTGAAAATTGAGGATAGAAAGTAGGAAACAGTTAGGGCTTGTCAGAGCACTCAAACAACTGAGTTTCGGTTAAGAACAAGAGATGAGGTCTAGAAGAAGAGAGGTTTTGTTCGACAAAGTGGAAATTAGTAAAGAGACCGGTGTTGTAGAAGTTAATGAAAAGGAAGATCGGCACCAGAGGCAAGCGGGCATAGGTCTTGGTGGCACAACGCCATCACCGGAGGCCAATATTATATATATATATATATATATATATAATATATATATATATATATAATATATATTATTATATATATATATATTAAATATATATATTATATATATATATTTATATTTATATATATCATTTTCCATCTTTCGAGGGGTGGTGTCCGCCATAATTCTTTCACACACGTACATACAAACCTCACCTTTCCCTCTCTCCCCTCACCACCCCCTCCATCTCCCTCTGTCCTCCGCAACTCTCCTGTCCTCTTCCAAACTCAAACCCCTTTTTCCCAAAATCTCCCTCACTTCATCCATCCATCTCCACTTAGACCTTCTTCTTCCTATATCGCACTCAATCTCGGATTTAAGAATTCTGCACACCATCCTGTCTTCATCCATTCTACACACATGCCCAAACCATCTTAGAACACTCTCCTCTGCTCTATCAACCATTCCCCTATATATATAGTATATATATATATATTATATATAATATAATATATATTATATATATATATATATATATATATATATGAGTTCACGGTAGCTGCAGTGGGTAAAGTCAGTTTTTCTCTGGCTTAGGGGAACGAGGTTCGCCACTCGTTCTCGGTTGTGTACTGTAAAGTATACAAATCGAGGCTCGAACCTCCGACCCAGTTACCTGAACGGACATAAAAAATTGTCGTTTGTAGGAGATTTTCTGTAGTTAATTAATTAATTACTGTTAACGGCAAGGTGTATTAATACGCTAATATCAATACTCACATATCGCTTAAAAAAAAATATAGACAACACTTACAACATTCCACGCTATTTCAACACATACAATATCACATTCTCTCTAAATTGCTCCTACAGAGAAGGTCGCCTATCAAGGATTTGAAACCACTCCCACCGGTGGAAAAAATAACTTGATTGGTCTGTACCGGTGCAGGTTTCCCTATCCAAAACCCAAATAATCTAAATCATATATAACTCAATTTCCCTGACTAAGACCACACTCCTCGAAGTCTGATGGTGATAACTTAAAAAAAATATATATATATATATATATAATAATATATATAATTATATAATATATATATATATATATATATATATATATATATATAAATTTCTACTCGCTTATGCACGTAGTAAAGTACGTAATACGTGTAAGGACTCAGTCATAACCAC
>SEYY01007636.1:0-67928 GCA_009176605.1 Armadillidium nasatum
GATGATCGCACTACTGAAATCAGGCCTCTCCTTGAGACAAGTATTGTAGCCTATGGGGGTCAACCAATTGACTGTGTGTCAGATCCTCTGCAGGTTCGATTTGATTAGCAGAAACCGAAGAAGGGCAAGGTCAGGATCGAGGTAAAGAATAACAGATTACTTCCTATGGCAGTTCTGAGAAATCGGTTCCAACTGAATGTTCAGTTACGAAATAAAACTGCTTATTCCATTTCCGAATGATTGAGGCTGAAATGACTGCATTACGGTCTGTCACCAGTTCTTTACTCACCATGGTGCATACTAGCAAAGCATGTAAAACAATACTTTTCAGTACAAACAAACAAACATATATTCCTCTCAAACTATTTCGGGCACAGGAAGTATTTAGTATTAGTATTCGAATGATTGGTAAAAACTGGTAGTAGTACAAGAAGTTGGGATTCGCATAGGAATTGCAACAAGGCTAGGAATTTGCAAGGAATTTGCAAACTCACGTACCTTTGTGAGGTGTTTTTTGCGGTTTTATCTTAATTGAGATCTTGTTTTGCGGTTTTATCTTAATTGAGATCTTGTTTTGCGGTCTTATCTTTGATGTGATCTTGTTTTGTGGTGTTATTTTATTTCTCACCTATTTCTCACCTTTATGGTTTGCGGTTTCTTTTGACTTTGCCGCTTTCGCGTGTCCTTGGTTGTATTTTGCAAGGTTCCTTTGATGACGTCATAGCTTGTATGTTTGAAAGGTCATGACGTCACGGTTTGTATTTTGGAATGGGAATTGGAATGATACGTCACAACCTTCTTTTGTTAAGGGAATCTTCCAGCCAATCACAGTCCAGCATTGCTGACGTCACGTTTTCTCTCTTACTTGGAAAACTTGAAAGCCGAACAAACAAACAAACCAACGCACGCTTAAAAACTCGATTTTTTCATATCTCAAGACCGAGATTCGAACTCTTGATCTTGAGTCTCCTCCTGATTCATATGCCAAGCCTTTAGACCACTAGACCAACGCAGCAATTACTTAAGAAAAGGAAAATTCTTTTATTTATGGCTTTGTTTTTTTTCGCGCGCGCGGAAGAGAGACACACAAGCCGAGGGTTTCGGGCGCGGCGCACACACGCACACACGCACACACGCAGTCGAGAGCGAGCGCGGGCGCTGGTGCATACACACATTTATTATTATTATTATTTTTCTCGTATCCATGGAAACAGTTATATATATATATATATATATATATATATATATATATATATATATATATATATATATATATATATATATATATATATATATATATATATATATATATATATATATATATATATATATATATATATATATATATATATATATATATATATATATATATCTCTTTTTTAAACTTAGAACAAAAAATTCAATTTTTATATAAGTTTTTGAATAGATAAAAAAATTACTCAAGAGTCCGAGGGAGGATTGAACTAGCGTACTCTACTGTTGGTAAAGCGAGCGCTTAGACCATCCCGCCAGCCGAAGCATTTGGGAAACAAGAATCTTTTTACATGAATAATAATTTCTTTTTTCTTTTAAATCTTTTTAATTGTTTTGAACGATAAAAACTTAGTGTATTTTATTATTTTTCTCATTGTCATGGTTACAGTTATATATATATATATATATATATATATATATATATATATATATATATATATATATATATATATATATATATATATATATATATATATATATATATATATATAAAGCATGTATTTATATTAAATTATAATAGTAGTCGTTTTACAAAAAACTCATAAGCATGTTTTCTTTTTTTTTTTCATTCGAGAGAAAATGATTTTAAGCCCCGACTATTTTGATATGAAAAAAAAATTGCTTTAAAGTCTTTTTAACATACATAAAAAAGCTTTTATTTTTACATAAATATATATTTCCTTATTTTTTTCATTTATATATATATATATATATATATATATATATATATATATATATATATATATATATATATATATATATATATATATATATATATATATATATATATATATATATATATATCTTTTTTTTTTTTAAAAAAAAACTTAGAACAAAAAATTCAATTTTTATATAAGTAAGTTTTTATTTTTGAATGGAAAAAAATTACTCAAGAGATGGTCTCGAACTGGGGTCATCTCAGCCGCTAGCGGAAGCTCTACCAATACTCCATAGAGTCAATACGAGTAGAGAACGGCTTTATAGCTTTTAACATTAAAGGTCATGTGAGAAGGAATATGAATAAATATATTAAAATGTTATAGAATCCCCTTATGATGAAAGCTGAATAGTAGAGAAAAAATTGATTAGAAGATAATATAAGCAAGGAAGAAATTTATTTATTTATTCACAGGTATGAGAATCTGCGTATCTTCTGAAGATAATGTAAAGAGGAAAAATCTTTAGGTATGTAAAATTTACATGTAGAATTGCAAAAAAGGGGAGTAATGGCGGAATGATAAGATTATTAATTATATTTGTATTGCAAAAGGGGGATAATCAGAATTGGAAAGTCTCTTTTCTTCTATCAATTTACGAAAATTAATTAGAAAGAAGTGTCCGAATTTAAGAGAAAGGAACTTATGGAATATAGAATATAACTTTCAGGTCAGAATCATTTTATTTTAATCGTAACTGTTTATCAATTTGATTGTTACACATATGGTCAATGAATAAAATACTGAGAATAACACGGATTCAAAGGTTACAGGAAATTTGGATGCAATCAATTCTTAAACAATTAAGGTGAATGAATGGTACACGAGCTTCTTCATTCCTCAAAACAAACACTGAAAATGAGCTACGTTACTTTTGCATATACTCATATGACACTTCTCCAAAATGAATATGAAATTATGTTGGATTTATTTGTGTTATTTTCTTCTACATTTGGCGTTGTATAAACCAAAATTTTCATGTGGCGTGAGAAATATAAATAAAAGGTTTCTTCTAATCATTTCAAACCTGCTCTCTCTTTTGCTTCTAGAATTGCCTTTCGTATTCATCTTTACGATTCCATTCTTGCTGATCTGGATAGAAATTTCCCAGAAGTGTCGGCTCAACCTTGAGAAATTCAACTCTTTAAAAACTCAATTTCTTGAAATCTCCCTCTCAAAGACACCTCATAGCTTTTCTATTTCTTTTGAGAGTTTTTCCCATTTCTCCAGTTGACAGATATATATATATATATATATATATATATATATATATATATATATATATATATATATATATATATATATATATATATATATATATATATATATATATATATATATATATATATATATATATATATATATATATATATATATATATATATATATATATATATATATATATATATATATATATATATATATATATATATATATATATATATATATATATATATATATATATATATATATATATATATATATATATATATCATTTGATGAGAATAAACCGTAAATGTCTCAGCTATATCCTCGTTTAATTTATGCATCAGATCATCCAAGACAATTATTTTATGTCCTGGTGTACTCTGTAACGACTTTATATCGTAAATACCCTCATGAAAGTCAATTACATTTTTAAACTCGTTAAACTTTTCTTGGTGAACGTTATAACACCAGATAATTTTTGAAGGTTCTGCTTCAAACATTTCAGCATGTTTTAATATATTTAATAATAAAAATGTTTTTCCACATCCTGTAGGCCCTGCTATTAAACAAGTTGCAGGACTACGAAACATAAATTTATCAACATCCATTCTTTCCAGCTACATATACAAGAATATTTATAACAAAAATATTTATATATGTCTGAGGGTCGGTAAAGAAAAAACAAAAGAGTATTTACATTTTATTTATTAACATTGTTTTCAAATAACAACGAATTATATATATATATATATATATATATATATATATATATATATATATATATATATATATATATATATATATATATATATATATATATATATATATATATATATATATATATATATCACAACATGATGATATTATAAAAATCTTTTTTCCTATTATATCTAGGAAGTAACTACCTGTTCTTCTTCTTTTTCGTTTACATATATGAAGGATGGTGTAGAAAAAAATCTATGGATTTCACGGAACATTACATCCAAATATTTTTCGAGAAAGATAGTAATGCGTCTCTTCAGTTTTTTCTTCTTTATTTTTAATCTACAGAAAAATCATTCCCTCTTATATATATATATATATATATATATATATATATATATATATATATATATATATATATATATATATATATATATATATATATATATATATATATATATATATACCTTTTCATCCTTTCTTCTTGAAAAAGTTTCTCTATTCCTCTCTCTAGTGCCGTATATTTGTTTCTAGTAACACGAATCTCCTTCTCTATAAATATAAAACATAAAAAATAGATTTCTTTTTTCTCAAATACGAAAAAATTAAATCTTCACCTCCAAAAATTCTATCACTTACTTAGATTTATATATTTGCCCACGAGACGATTACGATGACTGTAAATTTTCTTCAATAAAAGTGAACTTCTCCTTCTTATTACAGACATTGTTGGGAGAAAAATGGTCAATTCAAGTGAATAACTTTTGGAGGACTGCAGCTTTTATATAGTTCTGTTTTGTTTTTTTTTTTTGTTTTTTTACCCAAATTTCGACTACTTTATACTATGGGGGTCCATCTTCTTTTGTGGGAAAGAAAATTAAATTTACCTTAACCACAGAAATTTATAACTGTTACGCACTCTTTCTTCTATATATATATATATATATATATATATATATATATATATATATATATATATATATATATATATATATATATATATATATATATATATATATATATATATATATATATATATATATATATATATATATATATATATATATATATATATATATATATATATATATATATATATAGAATACCGATCATCCCCATCCAAAATATTCATTTTAAGAACAAATTTTTTAGATTAGTATCATTTTATCCGTTATATTAAGGCATGACAGACACCTGCAGTCTATTTTTCAAGGCCAGAGTCATAAAAGTAATCATTATGGGTCGTATTTTTCAATATATAAATGAAGATTTAGAGCAAGTTGTGGTAAAGGAAAAATAAACTCTGAGTCCCTTTTTTTCAAGGAAACAGTTATAATCAGTTTGATCTCATATGGACAGGTGCTTAGTAAAAATATTTCAGTAAATGCTGGTGTGGGAATCAAGTGGGGAAGGGTATGAGGGAGGGAAGAAAAAATCCATATAAAGCAAAGATTTTCTAAGACATGGAATTATATTCTATAGCTCTCTTTTACTCTCAAGATGGAATCTCATCGTGTATTCAAACGCGTAAGTGTCTCTGAACTTCTCAACTGGGAAATAGACTTTGAAAATATTAAGTTTACTTTTCAAAGAAAAATCGACGGCGAGGATTATTTTTCATGCAGTTCAGCAACACCTAGCAAGAATAGGAAGTTATATATCACTGTAAGTCAGTTACGCCAAATTTTCGATTCACTAGATATATGGGTATACGAAGACTTCACTCTATTATCTGAACCGGCTTATCCCTGTGATGAAAAGTGTATATTTTTAAATCCTATTCTGGATGAAGAACGTATTCTTCTAAGCTATATAACAAAATTGTCAACAAGTATTGTAGATGTGCGACTGAGAGTGTTTCACGAAGAAACAGACGCATTCGTGTTTTCTAATTACGGCTTTACAATCCGAGGCGAGGAGCAAATATTTAGATTTCTAACACTACGTGAAGAATTTGAATCTAAAATTGAGAGAGTGGGAAAATTCGAAAATTATCTACAAAAAGCTTTTGCCGTTCTCTACGCAATGTATAAAGATAAGATAAATACAGATCCTAACTTTACAAGTCTAGAAATATTGGAGGAGGCCTACAGGAATGAATTTGGTAAACGTTGGAGTAATCAAGTTCTTAAAGTTCAAATAAAGAATCCTGAAGCTTTACACATACCCGGCAATAGCATCTTCAACTATATTAATTCACGATGCCGTAAAGAATTGAAAGAACATATTGATTTGTTTGACAAGGTTGAATCATTTTTAAAATGACCTTAAGTGTAATTATCATATATATATATATATATATATATATATATATATATATATATATATATATATATATATATATATATATATATATATATATATATATATATATATATATATATATATATATATATATATATATATATATATATATATATATATATATATATATATATATATATATATATATATATATATATATATATATATATATATATATATATATATATATATATATATATATATATATATATATATATATATATATATAGTTGTCTGATTCCATTATTATTAATATGAAATATACAAATTATTTTAAATCTTGTATAAATAAATATATATATATATATATATATATATATATATATATATATATATATATATATATATATATATATATATATATATATATATATATATATATATATATATATATATATATATATATATTAATGTGAAAATATGAATAAAATAAGAAAAACAAAATGATCTATTTTATTTCCGCTTTTTGGTTTTTCATAAACATGACGTCAGATTCATATCCATCTCTTATTGGCTAACTTGAGCTATTTAGTTTCAAACTCCACATGGAGTGAATTAAGCTAATATATATATATATATATATATATATATATATATATATATATATATATATATATATATATATATATATATATATATATATATATATATATATATATATATATATATATATATATATATATATATATATATATATATATATATATATATATATATATATATATTATTATATATATATATATATATATATATATATATATATATATATATATATATATATATATATATATATATATATATATATATATATATATATATATATATATATATATATCTATATATATATATACTTATATCTTACTCCGATGGGAAAAGGCCAGAATCCTACTGAATTCCACCGGAGTTGGGAAAGATCAATCATGGTTGATGGAGAGTAACGTGTCCAGATTCACGACGTTTGAAAGTATACAAGTCAAACTTACATATACTCTACTTTACCAGTAGAGTATATGTAAGTTTGAGCATAGCAGTTAAATCGGAGATAGGAGAGTTGGACAGAGAAAGGATGAGACTGTTTCTTAGAAGTAAAAAAAATACATAAAATTTGCTTTCATATGTCAAGTATATTAGTGAATGTAATGTTAAAATACCGTGTTTGCAGGTAAAATATGAATGTGTTTGGTTGAATGTGTTCATCACTGCTTCGTTATACATGCTTTACCATGTGTATAAGCGAAGAAGTAGAAAAAAATTCAAAGTTCTATGAGTTTGAGTTGGTTTCTATGAAAGCGTACAGTATGCTGCTGTAGTTATAGGGGTTTGTACGCTCATGTATGTGTTTATATTAGAAAATAAAAACAGAATAAAAGATGCAATAAAATCTGTCTAGCAAGAGCAAGGAATTGTTTAACAAGAAATACTTACTTAAAAGTAAACTATTTTTCTTATTTAAGGTATTTTACTTTTTTTGAAAATGATGTTTAAGCTTATAAGCCACTGAGTATGGTTTAAGACAACTTATGAATAAAACAAAGAAGTTCTTTCGTATAAGATACCTAATGAACTTCAATGCGACAAGATAACAAAAAGTCACTCTTATAAATGATGAAAAGTTTAGAGTGTTATGGAGAATTAAGATAAGAAAAGCATGTAATTTCCGATAAAAATGTATGCTGGAGAGTGTAAAATAAATGTTTGGTTATGTTAAAGTAAGACTAAATATATATATATATATATATATATATATATATATATATATATATATATATATATATATATATATATATATATATATATATATATATATATATATATATATATATATAAATAGAGAAATTAACATCTGCTTGCGGGATCATGTTTAAATAGGTTACTCTTTAGGAAATCAGGAGAGAGAGAGAGAGAGAGAGAGAGAGAGAGAGAGAGAGAGAGAGAGAGAGAGAGAGAGAGAGAGAGAGAGAGAGAGAGAGAGAGAGAGAGAGAGAGAGAGAGAGAGAGAGAGAGAGAGAGAGAGAGAGAGAGAGAGAGAGAGAGAGAGAGAGAGAGAGAGAGAGAGAGAGAGAGAGAGAGATGTGATTAGGTTGAATTGTATATTGAGTTTTAAAGAACTAAGTCAGTAAAAAAAAATATGGATAATAATAAAACTTGAAATAGACAAAATACTTACAGTAAAAAATTTAAATACATATAAATAAATGAAAACAATGAAAGAATAAAGATTACCGACTGCTTGATGATTAACAATAAGACACTTAGTAGAAAAAACAATGAGTGGAAGCACTAACTTCTTAAAACCATTTTATTCGTGTACGAAATCAATGCTTTGAAAAATAGTTGAAGATAGGGGAAAGTAGAAGATCAAATTTTAAAAAAGGAAACTCGTAAAGTTAGAAAAGATTGAAGGTGGTGTACACAAAATGATGAAGAATTGGTCCACAGAAAAAAGATTGACGAGAAAATATATATATATATATATATATATATATATATATATATATATATATATATATATATATATATATATATATATATATATATATATATATATATATATATATATCTGGAATGATCGGAATTTTTTTTTTTTTTTTTTTTTTTTTTTTTTTTTTAGGATAAGTCAACTATTAAGGAAAAAACAAACAAATAACGGAGCTATGGTAAACTCGATCATTCAAAGAAGATGTATAAAATATTTTTATTATTTTAAGTTGAGATGAAAATGATAATTTTTATGAGGTATACTGAATAAATTCTTTGTGAAGAAGTAAAAGAATTTAAAATATCAAGTTTTTTACTTTTTATGTATGTTAATAGTAACTGACAACTCAAATTTATTATTAAAAGCCTTGAAATGAGTTTAAAGTAAAGATGAATATGATAAGAAGACAGAAATTTTATTACTTATATTATGCAGGTGTTTTTTTTTTTCGAGACCTTCTAAATATATATATATATATATATATATATATATATATATATATATATATATATATATATATATATATATATATATATATATATATATATATATAGTAGGAACGTCCTTGAGGGCTATATATATATATATATATATATATATATATATATATATATATATATATATATATATATATATATATATATATATATATATATATATATATATATATATATATATATATATATATATATATATATATATCTGTCAACTGGAGAAATGGGAAAAACTCTCAAAAGAAATAGAAAAGCTATGAGGTGTCTTTGAGAGGGAGAATTTCAAGAAATTGAGTTTTTAAAGAGTTGAATTTCTCAAGGTTGAGCCGACACTTCTGGGAAATTTCTATCCAGATCAGCAAGAATGGAATCGTAAAGATGAATACGAAAGGCAATTCTAGAAGCAAAAGAGAGAGCAGGTTTGAAATGATTAGAAGAAACCTTTTATTTATATTTCTCACGCCACATGAAAATTTTGGTTTATACAACGCCAAATGTAGAAGAAAATAACACAAATAAATCCAACATAATTTCATATTCATTTTGGAGAAGTGTCATATGAGTATATGCAAAAGTAACGTAGCTCATTTTCAGTGTTTGTTTTGAGGAATGAAGAAGCTCGTGTACCATTCATTCACCTTAATTGTTTAAGAATTGATTGCATCCAAATTTCCTGTAACCTTTGAATCCGTGTTATTCTCAGTATTTTATTCATTGACCATATGTGTAACAATCAAATGATAAACAGTTACGATTAAAATAAAATGATTCTGACCTGAAAGTTATATTCTATATTCCATAAGTTCCTTTCTCTTAAATTCGGACACTTCTTTCTAATTAATTTTCGTAAATTGATAGAAGAAAAGAGACTTTCCAATTCTGATTATCCCCCTTTTGCAATACAAATATAATTAATAATCTTATCATTCCGCCATTACTCCCCTTTTTTGCAATTCTACATGTAAATTTTACATACCTAAAGATTTTTCCTCTTTACATTATCTTCAGAAGATACGCAGATTCTCATACCTGTGAATAAATAAATAAATTTCTTCCTTGCTTATATTATCTTCTAATCAATTTTTTCTCTACTATTCAGCTTTCATCATAAGGGGATTCTATAACATTTTAATATATTTATTCATATTCCTTCTCACATGACCTTTAATGTTAAAAGCTATAAAGCCGTTCTCTACTCGTATTGACTCTATGGAGTATTGGTAGAGCTTCCGCTAGCGGCTGAGATGACCCCAGTTCGAGACCATCTCTTGAGTAATTTTTTTCCATTCAAAAATAAAAACTTACTTATATAAAAATTGAATTTTTTGTTCTAAGTTTTTTAAAAAAAAGAGAGAATATATATATATATATATATATATATATATATATATATATATATATATATATATATATATATATATATATATATATATATATATATATATATATATATATAGAAAAAAATAAGGAAATATATATTTATGTAAAAATAAAAGCTTTTTTATGTATGTTAAAAAGACTTTAAAGCAATTTTTTCATATCAAAATAGTCGGGGCTTAAAATCATTTTCTCTCGAATGAAAAAAAAAAGAAAACATGCTTATGAGTTTTTTGTGAAACGACTACTATTATAATTTAATATAAATACATGCTTTATATATATATATATATATATATATATATATATATATATATATATATATATATATATATATATATATATATATATATATATATATATATATATATATATAACTGTAACCATGACAATGAGAAAAATAATAAAATACACTAAGTTTTTATCGTTCAAAACAATTAAAAAGATTTAAAAGAAAAAAGAAATTATTATTCATGTAAAAAGATTCTTGTTTCCAAATGCTTCGCTGGCGGGATGGTCTAAGCGCTCGCTTTACCAACAGCGGAGTAGCTAGTTCAATCCTCCCTCGGACTCTTGAGTAATTTTTTATCTATTCAAAAACTTATATAAAAATTGAATTTTTTGTTCTAAGTTTAAAAAAGAGAGAATATATATATATATATATATATATATATATATATATATATATATATATATATATATATATATATATATATATATATATATATATATATATATATATATATATATATATATATATATATAGAAAATAATAATAATAATAAATGTGTATGCACCAGCGCCCGCGCTCTCGACTGCGTGTGTGCGTGTGTGCGTGTGTGCGCCGCGCCCGAAACCCTCGGCTTGTGTGTCTCTCTTCCGCGCGCGCGAAAAAAAAACAAAGCCATAAATAAAAGAATTTTCCTTTTCTTAAGTAATTGCTGCCGTGGTCTAGTGGTCTAAAGGCTTGGCATATGAATCAGGAGGAGACTCAAGATCAAGAGTTCGAATCTCGGTCTTGAGATATGAAAAAATCGAGTTTTTAAGCGTGCGTTGGTTTGTTTGTTTGTTCGGCTTTCAAGTTTTCCAAGTAAGAGAGAAAACGTGACGTCAGCAATGCTGGACTGTGATTGGCTGGAAGATTCCCTTAACAAAAGAAGGTTGTGACGTATCATTCCAATTCCCATTCCAAAATACAAACCGTGACGTCATGACCTTTCAAACATACAAGCTATGACGTCATCAAAGGAACCTTGCAAAATACAATCAAGGACACGCGAAAGCGGCAAAGTCAAAAGAAACCGCAAACCATAAAGGTGAGAAATAGGTGAGAAATAATTAAAAAACAAATAAAATAACACCACAAAACAAGATCACATCAAAGATAAGACCGCAAAACAAGATCTCAATTAAGATAAAACCGCAAAACAAGATCTCAATTAAGATAAAACCGCAAAACAAGATCTCAATTAAGATAAAACCGCAAAAAACACCTCACAAAGGTACGTGAGTTTGCAAATTCCTTGCAAATTCCTAGCCTTGTTGCAAATTCCTAGTGCGAATTCCCAAGAATACCATGTTCATTTTATAGTTGGGATTTTTATTTAATAACAGATGTGGTACAAGGGGACATACCATGGTTATTAGGGAGGGAATCATTAAGGAAAATGGGAGCATGTATCAATTTGAACAATTATGATATGACAATAAGGGCTTTTAGGAACGTAAGAGTTCCCTTAAGAGTTGATGAAGCAGGGCATTTAAGGATTAGTTTAAGAAAAGGTATAAAGAAAGAAATATGGTGGGAGGGTAATGTGAAAAATAGTTTAGAAGATAAACAGGAAAGGAAAAAGATACTTAAAAAGACTGCATGTACAGTTCGGGCATCCCAAGTAAAGAAAGGTTAGGGGACTTGATTAAGGATGCGTATAGAGAGGAAATGGAGGATGAGATTATGAGAGGATATTAAGGAAGATATAAAGGAGTTGAGTAATAATTGCGACATCTGTATAAGGTATAAAAAAAAACCCTAGTAGACCCACGGTAGGGTTATCCTTGGCAAAAAGGTTCAATGAAACAGTGGCCATGGATTTAGGGGAATTAGAAGGAAGTAAATTTCTCGTAATGTTGGATCTCGGAACAGGGTATTGTCAGGCAAGCTGGGTAAAGAGTAAAGAACCAAAGGAAATAATAGGAAAATTTATGGAAAGATGGATTAGTATATTTGGTGCCCCAGGAAAGGAATTATGAGTGACAATGGTCTTGAATTCCAGAATGAAGAGATGAAATTAATGTGTGAAAGATTCAGTATAAGACAACTGGCAACAGCAGCTGAGAGTCCTTGGAGTAATGGGAGGTGTGAAAAGATGGTGGGGTTGTTAAAGGATTCTATGAGGAAAATGAAAGAGGAAGGGTGCAGTAAAGAGTACTTGTTTGCTTTGGTCAGTTGGAGCAAAAAATTGGTTAATGGACAAAGGTGGATACACCCCAAATCAATTGGTGTTTGGTAAGAACGGTAAGCTGCCAAATAATACTGATGAGGAAGAAAGAAGTGTGGGGGTAATAGGTAATGAAAGTGAACAGCTAAAGGAGACAATAGAAGGAATACAAAAGGCAAGAGAGGCTCATATAAAACAGGAAGCAGAAGATAGGGTGAAGAGAGCGATGAAAGGCCAAATAAGAGAGCATAAGTTAGAATTAGCCGAGCCCGGGGAAGAGGTTTATTATAAAAGAGAGATGGATAATAATTGGAGAGGACCGGCAAAAGTTATAGGAAGGGATGGTAAGGTAGTGATAGTAAAACATGGAGGTACTTTACGGGAAATTGCCAGAGTGCACATTACGAGGTTAGCTGGTTGTGGTCAGAAAAAGATAGATAATGATACAGAAAGTAATGTCATGCCTGATGCAGCAGATGAGAAACAGAATGAGATCAAACAAAAAATGTATAACAGCATTGACAATGAGGAAGATGAAGGACAAGATGTGGAATACTATCGTATTCATGAAGAGGAGGAACAGCAAGAGGACCAAGAAAGGATGAAGAGGAGGAAATAGAGGAAGAACCGGAGGAAAGAGGTGGGGTAAAAATCAAGATCGGTAAGAGGTATAAAGCGACGAAGAGAGAAGGGGGTGATAAAGTGAAGGTGAAGATACTCAGTAGAGCAGGAAAAGCTAAAAGTAAGAAATGGAGTGATAGTTTTAATGTTCAGAATATTGAGAATGGAGAAGAGGGTTGGATTGACTTTAGGGATATGACAGATGTGGAGGAGATTAGTGACCAGGAGGAGGTATGGTTAGGTAATAGTTTAGAAAGTGAAAGGGTTTTGAGCGCGAAGTTGTGTGAAATAGAAAACTGGGAAGAAAATGATGTTTTTAAGAGAGTAAAGGATAAAGGTCAGAAGAGAATATCTTTAAGATGGGTTATAACAGAGAAAGTTAAGGATGGGGATGCAATATGTAAAGCCAGGTTGGTGGCTAGGGGTTTTGAGGAGGAAGGTGAAGATCTGGTAACTGAATCTCCAACATGTTCAGGGGAGGTACTGAGGATGTGCTTGAACATTGATGAAAATGAAAGGATGGAAATGCAATTCAATTGATATTAAAACAGCTTATTTACAGGGAGACAGAATAAAAAGAAAGGTTTGGGTTACTTCCTCCAAGAGAGGCTAAGGAGACAGGGTTATGGGAATTAAAGAAAACAGTGTATGGTTTAAAGGATGCAGCAAGGGTATGGTTTGATAAAGTTGTAAAGATTATATCTGAGTTGGGGGGTGTAAAGAGTAAATTGGAACCAGCATTATTTTATTGGAAAAAAGGAAGGAGAAATGATAGGAATAATGTGCACTCATGTGGATGATTTTTGTTTTGGAGGCAACAAGGTATTTTTTGACACCATTATAGGGGTATTAAAAGTAGATTAAAGATAGGAACCGAGGAAGTGTCAGAATTCAAATACATAGGCATAAATATAGAAGAAAAGGAAGGTGGAGTTTGGCTAGAACAAAACAAATATATAGATGACATAGATATACCGGATAGTAGGGAATTCTTTGGAAGTAGAGAAATGGAAGACAGAGAACTGACTTTATATAGGTCATTGGTAGGACAAATGAACTGGATAAGTTGCCAGACAAGACCAGATCTGTCGTATTACGTAAGTGAAAGAAGCAGGTTTTTTAGGGGAGGCAAGGTAGAGGAAATGAGAAAAGTTATAAACATATTGAAGAGAGCAAAGCAAATGAGAGTAGGCATATGGTTAGCTAAATTGGAGGAAAAAATCGAAATAGAAGTATTTACAGATGCGTCATATGGAAATGCTATAGATGAAAGTCCTCAGATAGGTTATATTGTGGCTGTGAGGGATAATCAAGGTAATAGATGTCCGATTGTGTGGAAATCAAAATGTGTAAGAAGAGTGGCAAGATCTACTAATTGAGGCAGAAGCTATAGGATTGATAGAAGGTATTGAGGCAGGTATATTTTTGAGTGAATGTTGGCTGGAAATAATGGGAGGCAAGAGATTAAGAGTTAAGGTGTACACAGATAGTAAAACCCTTCAGAATGCTATATACTCAGAAACAAAGGTCCTAAGCAAAAATTTAAGGATAGACATAGCATGGATAAAATGGGTCTTGGAGTTGAAGAAAATTGAAGGGGTGGAATGGGTCAATACTAAATGTCAAATAGCAGATGTGTTTACTAAAGGTAGAGTAGACGGTAATATTATCAAAGAATATGTAGAAGGAAAAAGGGGGGGAGAGAGAAAGGTATAAGATTGTATATTTTTGATAGGTATAAGAAGAAAAGAAGAAGAAGAAGAGGAATAAGAAAGGAGGAAGAAGATATCTAGCAAGAAGGAGTTTTTTAGAAGGAGAAGGAGTTCATGTTTTAGTTTACATATATTATATATGAATTCTTTTGTTTCAGGGTGTATATATAAGTAAGGATAAAAAAGGGGGCTAAAGTAAAGGTCATAAGCTTCTCCCTTTTAGGTACATTATTTATAAGGTGTATTGCTTTGCTATATCATAATCTTAATATATAGTTATAAGTTATAGAGTGGGACACTCTAGTATAAAAAAGGACATTTTTAGTTACTGAAGAAATCTTTTATTCTGGGCATATCAGTTATCAGGGTTGGCATTCTTCTCATTATAGGGTCTGGGTTTCTATATCTGGGCGCTCAGTTTTATAGTTATCCTGGGAGCTGTGATGGGAATTAGGCTAGAATCTGTTATCTGGGATTAGAGGCAATATCATCTCAAGGATAAACAACAAGGTAAGATATTTATAAACTCTATATCTATCTCCATAGTCTATTCAATATTAATTCTCACCTATCCTTAGGTACAGATAATAAAACATAAAAAGCAAGGAATCAGTGAAACAGACTTAAAACAAAACCTTTTCATCTACAAAAATTTATAATCAACTATGCCTCCTGTCTGGCACCCAATGCTCTCCAAACAAAACTTAAAGAAACTTCAAATAACACAAAACAGAACCCTCCGCACAATTACCAGATGCACACCCACAACCCCTCAACAACACTTACATAATGAAACCAAAATATTACCTCTAATTAACCACCTCGAAATGATAGGTACTCAATTCTATGCAAAAACCCTTCTACCCACACACCCGTGCCACCAAACTCTCCTACATCCAACCAAACACAGACTAAAACAACCACCATCATCCACAGCTACCTTCTACAAACCAATCCTAAATCACATCCCCCCATTCCCTCCCAACACCACAATAACCAAACATATTCATACTCATCTAACACATTCCTACTTGACAAACAGACCACCAAACAACATTCTTAACACACACCCTCCCGAAATAAATCCCGACTTCAACAACCTTCCAAGACACTCACAAATCTCCCTATCAAGGCTGAGATGTGGGCACCATCCAAACTTACAACAATACAAACACAAATGCAATATAAACCAGACAACATCTCCCACTTGTACCAGATGCGGAGAGGCCCCGGAGACCGTGTTGCACTTCCTGTTACTCTGTCCTTCTAATTCTCGCCCCAGAATCTTCTGGAACATCTCTGCCTTGAGTGATCTCTGGAGGAGGCCGTCTGCGGTGGGCGGCTTCATTAGCGAAGTGTGGCCACCCCAGCGTGGGGTGGTCAGGGGGTGAGAAGGTAAAAAAAAAAAAAAAAAAAAGGTATATATATATATATATATATATATATATATATATATATATATATATATATATATATATATATATATATATATATATATATATATATATATATATATATATATATATATATATATATATATATATATATATATATATATATATATAATGTGATTGTAGAATCCAAATCCGGATTCGAAAGAATTTTTCCAGGATTCAGTTCGAGAAATTACAAAATAGCTGAATCCTGTAACTTCAAAAATTTACACAATTACCGAAATTTTTGATATTTTTAAAAAAAATTTATGTGAAAATTCATGTCACAAAATCCTTGTTGAATCTTAAGAAACAAAATTTAGTGAATGACTACTCAAGTTTATACAAAAATTTCAAGTTTAGTTGAAAGGAAAGAATATGGAATATATGACTCCATGCCAAAGAGAATCAGCTCGGTTATGAGCTCTACAGACTCTGAATCACCCCTCCTGTGGAAGCAACAACATTTCACAGGAAATCAAAAAAGTATTATGGCAATTTCAAACAAAATGACACAAATGTTTACGAGCAATTGGCGGAGCCCCTCCCGCGGACAACTTTAAGTTATAAAAGAAGATGCAGATATGAGGTTAACGGAGAAACCCAGAGGAGGACAATTTTACAGTTAAAGGAAAAGAACTGTTAAGTTAAGAAAAGGTCTAGAAGCTAGGGTTCATCATCAAGGCTATCAGGGATACAAGTAGCTAGCTGCACCATCTGCTTAAGGTCATTTTGGATAGAGAAATGGAGGGCAAGTTCATTGGCTATGTATGTTTTGAGAAGAAAGAAAGTCACTGGCTGTAGAAAACATTGAAATCTCAAACTAATAATGATTCCAGAGAAAGGAGAAGAGATAATGTCCTATAATTAAGAGTTTGCATAGTAAAAAAAAAAAAATTAAAAGGATAGTCAGTAGAGATCAGAGACAAATGAACAGAACGCACGCACGCACGCGCACCCACATACATACACACACACACACACACATATATATATATATATATATATATATATATATATATATATATATATATATATATATATATATATATATATATATATATATTATATATATATATATATATATATATATATATATACTTTTTTTTTAAAATTTTTATCTAGTAGGGTAAATTCACATCCTAAACTAATAAGAAAAGCAGTAACGAAGGGAATACTATAAAAATTAGTTTGAGCATTAAAAAAAAAAAAAAAAAAAATAAATAAATAAAAAATTAAATAAAAAAATTTAAGGTCTTTCTTCTAGTGGTATTTTTAAAATTTTTGATGTCTGGAGGAAAAAAATGATAATCATATTAAAAGAGGTTTTAAAAATCAGCAATTTTAAATAGAAAAATTTTGTTTTCAGATTATAGAGAGAGCAATATCATTACTTTCTTTATAAGGAGTATATATACGAAGAACCAAAAGTTCAAAAACTGAAAATTTTCATAGGAAAAAAATAATTCAAAATATACTTTGCAATACTCAAATTTTGTTACCTATGAAAATTTACTTCCTAATAAATATATTTTCCAACTTTGAATGATTGATTACCGTTTGTTATTTGAAAGGTTTTAAGTTTGCTGTTTTTCCCCATGAAACAACAATAGATTAAGGTTTTAATTTACTTGCACAATTAATGAAAAATACTTAAACTGTGTAAGATTTTCACTTTTGATTTTGTAATAGACAAAAGAGTATTCAAACAATTTACAGAATTTTACAATAAAAAATCATAGACGACAGAGTATTCAAACAAATTAGTAATATGCACTTAAAACTTCAAACTAGTAACTTATTTTGTAAGTCTAAAGTTCTGACTCATCATTCTAAAATCTTTCATGAATTTTTTTCAAATTACAATCCATGGATCTGAAAATTGTGTACCAAATTGTGGTACAATCTTTCCCTCCCCCCCCTTTTTTTCTAGCTTGAATGAAGACGTAAAACAATGACTATAATTTTATAAATGTTTTCTTGTTTTAGTAGTTCAACAATATAACAATATTTTTTTGCATTTAGAAATAAATATATTTCAATGCATTCCTTGATAATAGAAGCTTTTTCCTCTTTTACTAAAGTAACTTTCGAATATTGAAATTATCAATATATTCTCCTGTGAAAATCATTCTCATCATCAGGGATGTTAACACCTTGGTATTCAGATGGCAATTCGAACTGCTGAACAGCTAGTACTCTTTAGATCTCTAATCTTCGCAGAACATATAAAGATTTTCTAATCATTATTCTCCTTGTGAAGAATAATAAGATCAGATTCCTGACGATTTGGTGGGCTCCGCTATATATTTTCTTATGATCTATTGTTATCGATTCAGAGAGAGAGAATATTAACCCATTTCACTGACTCAACAAAAAAAGAAACTTCAGATTAATTATAGAGCTTAAAAAGAAATTTAACCTAAGTTTTAAACACAGCATTCCCTCAAGCGAAAACAACAGACATAGGCTTGCGTTAATTATCTATCAGCTTCAATTGCATCACAAGATTTCCATCATATTACAGATTTTTAAGACAAAAAAAAAAAAAAAAAAAATTAAAAAAAATTGTTGTCATTTGTTGTTCCTGTTTACATCTTGCCGTATTTAACCTATAAAAACAAGTGCAATCATAATCTCGTTTTTTTTTATAATTTTTGAATTCTTTTTTGTTTTCCCTTATATATATATATATATATATATATATATATATATATATATATATATATATATATATATATATATATATATATATATATATATATATATATATATATATATATATATATATATATATATATATATATATATATATATATATATATATATACCTTGATGATATTCTGATTAAGTTTTTGGCAGCTTCATTCAACTCGACAAAAGATAAAGGAAAAATTCCAATAAGAGTATTAAGCTTCCCTTCGGCCCAGTTTTCGTCCACTCTGCGCAGAATGGTTATCACATCTCCCTAAAAAAAATAATTTTTAAAAATTAGCTTTAAAAACTTCAAATAATAATTTTTTTCCTTTCTAAATTTACGTAAACTAAAATTAAAAATGAAGTATTAAGAACTTTAATCCTCTTTTAACAAAAAAAAAAAAAAAAAAAAACAAATTCGGAATTGTAAATTTATTTATTTAAAAATTTATTTATTTAACAATTTAATAACAGAACAAGTCTCAGAATTTCTTGTACTAAAGTATTTTAAAAAAAATATATCTGACAATACCATACATAACATTAGAAAAATAGAGAAACTTAGAAGCCACACGGGTCTATCGAGACTGTCTCAGTCAAAAAAAATAATTAATGGTAAGACAAATACACGCAAAATAGACTAGATCTATCCTATCCCTAGTTATCACTTCATTCATGCAAAGTAAGATAAAAATAAAACTGAGCCCCTAAATATAGTTAGTAAACCTAACTAATGAATTATACAACTAATTACACATGCAACATGTAATGAGCCAACACCATAATTTCATAACAGGATAATTATTTTAAAATACAAATGATTATGACTGTTGGAATTAACACCAATTCTTATTGTGGTAGAAATATCAAATTTTTTAACTTTTTAAAATTAACATAGTAGTAAAAATATTACAGATATCACTATCTAATGAAAATCTAGCCATTATTATAAGATGTTTATTTTGACTTTCCCTTCATATATACATTATATTTTATAAGGCTTGGGTACAAGTATAGACTACTGTACTTAAGAACAAATACTACAGAATTCTTCAAATACAAGTACAAGTACAATATATTATATATATATATATATATATATATATATATATATATATATATATATATATATATAATATATATATATATATATATATATATATATATATATATATATATATATATAATATATATATAAAATATATATATATATTCCGCATCTATACAAGTAAGTTAAAAAGTATTTGTAAGTTTTTTTTTGGGGGTTTATTTCGAGTTTAGTGTTTTTGGATCTGTTGATCATTATGAATTTTTTGAGTTGTATATGTTTGTTGTTGTGGTATTGGGGGGAGGAGGGGGGATTGATTTAGGATCTGTTTTAAAAGGCGCCGGTGGACGATAGAGGCTTGTAAGTTGGAGGAGAGTTTACATGGTTAATAATATTTTATTAGTAAAGGTGTTGTTGAATTGCGAAGGGCTTTATTTAGTGTTTAAATATATATATTATATATATATATATATATATAGGTAAAAATATTTAAAAATAAGTAAGTTTATTAGTTTTGTAAGAATTTTTTTTAATTCTTTTTCCCCAGGTGTAAAAATTTAAAAGCAATTTTATTTGCAAACAACAAGTTTCAAAATTCTTGTCAGTCAACTCACATCTGTCAGGGTGGAGGATTTATCCCTCAATGCTTTTCACAGATGCAGAAGATGCATGAAAAGCTAAATATTTCTGTGTCAGCTTTGTGAGTGTTAGAGAAATCTCCAAGATTTTCCCAACATGTCAATACATCCCTTCATTCAGAAATACAAAGTTGACTAAAACAATTCTGTATTCCAATATTAATGGGCTCCAGCATTTGGATTGCATCTTGCGAGTTATGAGTTGAAGAAGCAATAAAACTGAACAGATTCTTCCTCTTTGGTGGACGGTTTTCCGAACTTAATCCTGGTATATCCTCTGATAATTTATTTTCAATATTAGAAGCTTTTGCAGACTGATAAAATGAACTGTGCTTTTACTAAAAAAGAGAACCTTGAAGTAACCTTTTCCTTTTCAAGGCACCAATCCAACTTAAACTTAGGATCTATTACACATGCCAATTGATTTTTTTTTTTCATACAACTAAAGACACTTTTGTGTGAATAGGGTTTCTGTCCAAATACCAGAACACTATTATATTTTGACTGCATCTGCTCAAAATAATATTTTAGTCCTCAAACACATGGGATACATATGCATGATAAAACAGAGTTTTGCCGTTGAGCACAATCGATCACATCACCAAATTGTTCAAATATTTCTTGTAAGCCTATATTTTTAAGAATATTTTGGTCATTTACTACTTACAACTTTTCTTCTGAAATATGAAAAACAGATATGATCATTTTCATTTGGGAATCCCAGCTAGTAGCCAAACAGAACTCTTATTTTTAATAATGTTGTTGAAATTTTGAACTTATGCACAAAAGATACCAATTAAAACTTTGCAAAGTGCTATACATAATTGCGGTCAGACTTCAGTTTGAGCTAGCTACATATTTAAAAAACTACTTAACGTACGTAAAAAAGAATTATATTTTTAGAATCCTTGTCGAATTTCAGGTAGGAAAAGTAAAAAATTTAAAAAAAAAAATGATTGTGTACGATAAGCTATGAACTAATAAACCTAATTCAACTTTATGTAACCTGAATGACCGAAAATGGCCACCGTATACAAGCCTAACTGATGTATTACACCCTATATATATATTTAACATATTTTACAATTTTACAATTTTGTTAGTCATAAGCGAAATTTTAGTTATTCAAATTTCGGCAAAAATTCAAGAAAAAAAAGTGACGTTGCCTGACGTACGATTCTATCGAGAATTAATAAAAAGTAAACTTTACTTATACAAACTTTATTATTATAAGAATTTATTTTTATTTCCCAATGTTTCCTACCTGAAATTCGACAAGGATTCTAAAAATGTAATCCTTTTTTATGTAGGTTAAGTAGTTTTTTAAATATGTAGCTAGCTCAAACTGAAGTCTGGCCCATAATTGCTTTGTTTCTTTGAAATCTTGTATTACTAACTGCAAAGTTTTAACAAAGCAGTAATTATGTTCAGTTATTAATGATCTATGCAGCTCAGAATCTGTTTCAAAACTGTAGTAGAGATCACTGCTTTTAGTCTGCATCTTCATCAAAAGTACAAGATATTTCAGAAAATCCTGGCAGTAAAAAAGCAGATATATTTCTAGATTATCTATTATGACATCGGTAATATTAGATTAAATGTAAAAATTCATTATAATTTCATTATATTCCTCTATCATTCTGTGGTCAGTCTCACACCCAATGAATTGCTTGAAAATGACTACTACTCTTCAAACACCAGATATCTATATAGTGAGCCGTAAGACCATTTTACCACTGAAGAGAGAGAGAGAGAGAGAGAGAGAGAGAGAAGAGAGAGAGAGAGAGAGAGAGAGAGAGAGAGAGAGAGAGAGAGAGAGAGAGAGAGAGAGAGAGAGAGAGAGAGAGAGAGAGAGAGATGAGAGAGAGAGAGAGAGAGAGAGAGAGAGAGAGAGAGAGAGAGAGAGAGAGAGAGAGAGAGAGAGAGAGAGAGAGAGAGAGAGAGAGAGAGAGAGAGAGAGAGAGAGAGAGAGAGAGAGAGAGAGAGAGAGAGAGAGAGAGAGAGAGAGAGAGAGAGAGAGAGAGAGAGAGATGAGAGAGAGAGAGAGAGAGAGAGAGAGAGAGAGAGAGAGAGAGAGAGAGAGAGAGAGAGAGAGAGAGAGAGAGAGAGAGAGAGAGAGAGAGAGAGAGAGAGAGAGAGAGAGAGAGAGAGAGAGAGAGAGAGAGAGAGAGAGAGAGAGAGAGAGAGAGAGAGAGAGAGAGAGAGAGAGAGAGAGAGAGAGAGAGAGAGAGAGAGAGAGAGAGATAACAACAACCGAAAAGAAACAAGTTTGAATGCCGCAAACAGCACTAAAGCACAATCAAGCTTCGTTTTATGAAGATCATTTGATTTATATTTCCTTGTGCTTGTTCTCAAACACAGTAAGAAAAGTCTCTATGGACAATTACCCAATCGCGGCAGTAGTAAACAATAAACATTTCTTAAACTAGGATTTATTAAATTATAATTTTAATTTTTTTTAATTATTTTTATTATAATTATTTTAATAATAAAATAATTAAAATAATTAAAATATAATATATATATAGATTTTTTAAGATTTTACTTTTAAAATTTATCATACTTATTTAATGTACTTGAAAGTACTTTATTTTTCCAGAGTAGATTTGGCTCAATTACAAACACTTTCGATTTTTGAAAACAAGTACGAGTACTCCAGAATTTATACTTTAAGTATAAGTACTTGTACTTTGATCCAAGCCTGATATATATATATATATATATATATATATATATATATATATATATATATATATATATATATATATATATATATATATATATATATATATATATATATATATATATATATATATATATATATATATATATATATATACTAAAGCACCTTGCCATAAAACTTAAAAATGTTGGTCAAATACTTTTTAAAAAGGAAGCATCTACTCTTACAACAACTTTTACAATGAAATTTGAGGAAAAAAATAGTCATGAATTTACGGAAGAGAAGCTAAATAACAATTTTAATAAATAATAAATGTTAAATATACTAAAGCCAAAAATACCTTTGAAAACATAAGACAATTCCTCTCTTCTTCCGATGGCATTTTAAAATCATACAAAGCTTTGCATTGAGGTATGTGAGAGGATGATGGATCTATAATCTTGACATAAGAAGCTGGAATAATACCAACCTGTCCATCTAATTCTCCTTGATACCAATTTTCATCTATTTGCTTAAAAAGTTTTATGACATCTCCTTTCTTAAATTTTAAATCTCTGTTAGTAAATAATAAGTCACATTAAAATTGATGAAGCAATTGGCTTAACTTATATAAATGCTGAGAATCATACACGACTGACAACATATGTAAAAAAGTATAAAGCAGAAGTTCCACAAAGTTGTGTGAGATATACAAATCATATATTCTAGATTATGATTCGACTGTGAAGGGTAGAGAGTTAACGGAATAAAGAAAAAAAAAAAGTGTTGCATTAATCCCTAAAGAGTGAGTATGAAATGTTTTAAGCATTAAATGACAATTTGATTAATTACCTACAATTTATTATTCTCGCACTGTTATCTTGTCAATTTTATTCTTGTACTTGAATTTATTTTCTGATTCCCCACCTATTTAATCAGGGTTATTTAACTTGTTTACTACTACCTCACCAATAATTAATTCCCCACCTGAACTAGAAGCAATTAATATTGTTATTCTCATAATTTTGATCCCAAGCTTCCCAACAACAACAGTAGTAGTAAAAGAATATTTATTAATTATATTTATCTGGTACTGTTTTTCACAGCTACAATGCTCAAAGTGCCACCTTGTCATGAATAGTTAGTTACTTCCGCACTTGCAATCAACCCCAGTAAGCATACAAAAAATCCATTTTATCATTAAAAACTTCTTCAGAAATCGATAAATCATCATGTCATAAAATTTTCATCAGTAGAGATCATAATGAAATATTTAGTACATATAAATACAATATGTTAAAGTTTTTGTAAAAAATATTAATATTCATAGCTTATATATATATATATATATATATATATATATATATATATATATATATATATATATATATATATATATATATATATATATATATTATATATATATATATATATATATATATAAGAAATCTTATCTTTTGCAGTTTTTGCTAAGAAAATATCTAAAGCATAAAATTTTTAGATAATCAGTTAATAAAATACAATAAATAAATACTATAAAGCTAATTCTCCTCCTCCTACTCCTCAGTCATCAAATTCAGAAAGTTCTCTCAACTGCATCAAATCTGGGGAGGAAGGTGTTATACTTTAGAAACAGGTCAACCCAAGCATTGTGGTGCAATGCAGGAAATATGGCCTGCCAGAACTTTGCTTATGGCTTCTTTCTCAGAACACTTAGCGTCAAATCCTTTCCTCAATTTAAAGGGGAGATGAATGATGCCAACTTTTAATTTGAAGTTCTTATTTACTACACCAAAAAGAAGCAAATCAAAAGAATGCATAAATTGTTAAATTCAAAAAAATAACATTTACTGAATTGTAAGTGGTAAATAACAAACTGTAAACACTGACAAATTAATTTATTATATATATATATATATATATATATATATATATATATATATATATATATATATATATATATATATATATATATATATATATATATATATATATATATATATATATATATATATATATATATATATATATATATATATATATAGGGATGGGCTGCAAAGTAAATTTGCAAGAATATCCATCAAATTTCAAAAATTGGATACTGAATATCTGGTTATTAACTATCCAGTTAGATATTTGGCTAAAATTGCTGGATATTACTTTAAATTAACATTCATTGCTAATTTTAAATAGGGCATATATATATATATATATTATATATATATATATATATATATATATATATATATATATATATATATATATATATATATATATATATATATATATATATATATATATATATATATATATATATATATATGAGTTGGAGAAAAATATGAAAATACGGTAAATGCAAGAATTTATATCTTAATATGGTGTAGAACTACCTTTCACATTCATAACCATCTGAATTCTTCTGAAAGTCTTTAGATGATGCAAAATGAGATATTATATCATTCTTTATGCAAAACTAAAGGAAATTCCAGTAAGGATGTTGGTTGGAGAAAGCCATCCCAAACTCTATTCCTATTAAACTGGCGATTGAAAGGCAAGGAAGTCATGAAATCTCATCTGCATGTTCATTAAACCATAATTGCACAACAGGTACTGCATGAATTCAGACAATCTTACCTTGATAAACAATGACCATTGAATGAACCTGGTTACCCAAAATTGATCTTTCTCATATTTCAAATTGGGGCAGAGAATAAGTTGCTTCCATTTCCTTAAAAACCTCAGTTCCTCCAATCTCTCTATTCAACACAACCTTCCATACAATCATGCCATCTTCAAAAACATACAATTGAAACCTTCATCCATCCTTAATTTACTGTTTCATCTTCTCATACTCTTTCTTAGTCCAACTCTTTGACCTAAGACTTAACAGCTATACTCAATTTTACATGTACTAAACTGGTAAAATCTGAAACCCACTCCCTTCATCAGTTTTCCCAACAACCAGTGACTTGCATATTTTTAAACTCCATGTATGCAGGTATATCGGCCTGTAATTTGACCAGCTTTACAGGATTTCCCAATTTCTGATGGAAATTAGTACTTTCTAGCCCTTGTCCACCAGAGTATATATATATATATATATATATATATATATATATATATATATATATATATATATATATATATATATATATATATATATATATATATATATATATATATATATATATATATATATATATATATATATATATATATTTTTTTATTTTATTTTTATTTTATTTTATAATAATAATAATATTTAATAATGATAATAATAATAATAATAATAATAATAATAATAATAAATTCAAAATATAACAAACTTTAGTCAATGAGCAGTTATCTTTTACAGATATTATCAATTTCCTTTCAGCAAGATTTTAATATCGTTATCAGTGAATGTCTTTTACAGATATTAATACTTACAAAAATTTCAAAAACCAATACTGGATACCTAAAACCACAAAATTTTCTAATACTAGACGATACCAATACTGATACTTGACACCATCCTTAATATATATATATATATATATATATATATATATATATATATATATATATATATATATATATATATATATATATATATATATATATATATATATATATATATATATATATATATATATATCCAACAATAAAAATAATGTACCTAGCTTCCTTTCCATTATAATTATAAAGTGCCTTGGCTTGTACATTGAGAGAAAGAGAGACCTGAATATAAAAATAATTAATTGTTTTAGTAGTCAAAAACCTGTTTTTTCATATATATATATATATATATATATATATATATATATATATATATATATATATATATATATATATATATATATATATATATATATATATATATATATATATATATATATATATTTCAAAATTGCACAAAAATATTTTAAAAAACAAAAAACAAAAACTTACAAAAGGCTGAGAAGATATACTGGTTAGGTGAGATTCTCGAAGAGATTTTGATGGTAACTGTGAGACAAGGCTTGTTCTCTCATTCACCCTTGAGGGTTCTTCACTATTTATAGTCTGGGGAGATTCACTAGTTTCTATAGTCTGAGATTCAACTGCAGGATCATTAGATACATTGGATGTCAATGACGAAGTTTCTCGTTCTGTTAGAGTACTTACATTTGCTCTTCTAGCACTGATTGGGAAATCAGATAAACTATTAAGTACAGGTGCTGTAACTGGAGTTGGTGTCATGGATGGATTAATCACTTGGGAACTTGAAGAAACAGGAATATTACACTCTGAAATTTGACTATTATAATCACTGTTCAGATTTATGTTTTGCCTAGAAACATTATTAAGAGCATGGTTGGAAGATAAAACTGAAGATATTATCTGTGCACTGGGGCAAGATTTATTTGTCAAGAGTTGATCATGCGAATTCTCTTGGCTGCCACTACTATGAAGAAGTGACAATACATTTGAAGGAGAATTAATTACTGATAATGTATTACTTAATGAGTTAATATTTGAAATAATACTATTATTTTGAGCACTATTGTTTAAACTAGGCACAACCTGAATATTAGTTACAGACGAATATGCATTTGAATGAGGCTCCAAGAAAGGATTTAATGAAGTATGAATAGATCTTTCGCTACTTGTTAAATCTCTGTTAGATGAAATTTGAATAGCAGACTCATTAGATGTTGGAAACTGAGAAAATATGGAAAAAGGATCAGAGTCTTTGTGTAACTGACTATTGTTTTGACTTGAGACATCTAGAAGATTTTCAGAGGCAGAAGCAGTTGCTGCTGCAGAAGTATTTGGAGGCAATCTTTTTATTCCCTCTAAAATTCTGAGCAATAAAATATTTGGCGGTAGGGAACTGAATGGCACTGTAACAAGAACACGGCATTCTGGACATCTAAGTTCCTATAAGAAGATAATGAGTAAAATCAAATAATTTAATAGATATAAACTAGTCTATTGATAAAACAAAAATTATGTACATAATATACATAAATAAAAAAAACAAACGTTGCTGCATAAAAATTATCTAATAAAGATTTTTAGTTCTATTCACTGATCCTTACCTTTCTTGAATTAATGATATCAATTAAACATTTCCGACAGAATGTATGTTGACAAGGTAAAACTCTTGATGTTGAATCAAGTTGCTCTAAACATACTGAGCATTCTAATGCTTGTCCCAAAGGTCCCCATGTGTCCATAATGAATCATACTCAGAAATAAGCTTTCTATCTTAACTATAAAGTAATATAACTAATAAATATAACATTCTGTGAAGTAAATAAAATTATTATTATTATTATATATATATATATATATATATATATATATATATATATATATATATATATATATATATATATATATATATATATATATATATATATATATATATATATATATATATATATATATATATATATATATATATATATATATATATATATATATATATATATATATATATATATACATTAAACAGGAAAAAGCTAATGAATATTTCAAAAATTTCAACTTTCAGGTGTGAAAAATCAGGATTATCTTATGTAACTATAATTTTTTTTTTTTTTAGAAATATGAACCATTTTGAATATTTTTACAAAAAAAGTATATGGAAATATGAAAATTGAAGGTGATGAAAAATTAAAATGGGTGGGGGGAGGAACTAACCACTGCGTAATATCTAAAAAGTTATTCAGTAATACTTTTTATTAATATAAAGGTAAGACTAGTATTATAGTTTATCTAAAACAAAATTTGAAGAAAAAAAAAAAGGTTTGGACTAAAATATTTGACAAAGATCAGATTATAAGCATTTAATAAGAAAAACAAATTTTGCTAAAAATCATGCTTTCCTTTTTGCCCCACCGTTCAAAATTAAAAATTTAAAAACCACATAGTTAATAAATATTTTTATCATCAGCACTTGTATTTGTCTTTTCCAAAAGCAGTATTAGAGTTTTAGAAAAATATGCCTGGTAAAAAAATTTTTTATTAACCTTAGTATTTCTAAAAATATAAAAAGTTTAACTTCAAAATTTAGAAAATTTTGTTAATTAAAACTATCAGCTTTCTTAACAAGTTTTTCGAAAAATAAAACTTAAAATACTAATTGATTGAATAATGTCTAAAACTATAATTTTTAATGTTTTTAGATTTTTATTATACTATTTAATAATGGTTGGTAATAATTTTTTATTTTCCCTATTTGTGTATATATATATATATATATATATATATATATATATATATATATATATATATATATATATATATATATATATATATATATATATATATATATATATATATATATATATATATATATATATATATATATATATATATATATATATATATATATATATATATATATATATATATATATATGAATACCTACAAGTGAAATCTGCTCCTTGTACCCCCTGACCTTTTATAAGAGTATACTAGAAGTGTACCATTATTAGTATCAATGTTAGTATTAACTGATTTTTCAATAATCTCTACTAATTATATTTTCAAACATTGTGTTTATTCATAAAACATGAGTTTTACACTCAAAATTAATCTTTTAATATATTTTCAGTACTCACATTAATCAAATTTACTATTTTTAATTAATACAAAAAAAATAGTTATTGAAAAATTCTAATTACTTATTTTTATATCATTTGTCATTTAATTGCATTTCATACTGATAATGCCACCCAATTACTTACAAACAGGATGCAATTTCTACTGCTTTGTGAATTGCAAAGAAATAGAGAAAGTTCAAAGAAATCACAAGAATATCAATAAAAATTTGGCTCTTGATTTTCAATATATTGGCAGTTGGGACTTCTTTTATTTACTTCATTACAATATATATAAAGCTTGAGCCAAAAATATATTTGCTATTTTGTTATAATTACCATTTGTTCTAAACAATTACATATTTACTACAATATTTTAGGATTAGTATTATTTAATGACTCCCATACCCGAGACTTTTTCAAGTTTAATAAATGTTGCCTCTGGAATTCATTCCACCAACTTACACTAATAATGGTTGGTTACTCCAATGATTCATAAATCCGAGTTTCCGATTGCCTAACCACCTAGCAAAATAAAGAGTTTTGCCACTAATGTATCCGTATCATTGAGAATTTAAAATTTAACTTTTTTTACTAATAAATTTTACTCCCCAATTTTAAAGCTATTTCGGCAGTTAAATCTTTAGGAGCTTCAATTATATGGAATATTAATTAAGTTAATCAGAATAATGAAAATTTAAAAATCAGGGTACAAAAAAAGAACACTCGAATACTTTTTAAAAACCCAACGAATGTCAGGCAGCAAGGGTCCATAGATCATTATAATAATTATGTCAGTTCTACATCTTGAGGTACATTTCATATTGATAATTATAATGGTTCAGTTCTTGATTTTATTCTTAAGAATATTATACATATCTAATTTCATTTATACTTTTACCTTTCTGACATTACGAAAAGTACAGTAATAAATTAATTTCTGCAATTTGTGAAAGAAAATATTAACCATGAAACTGTTGTTGTAAATGCCGTACCCGTCCGCTAACAAATGTAATATATGAAATTTGTATCAATTTTTCGATTTTATTTTTTTAACTCTATTAGTTTTTTATTAGCAGTTTTTTAATACATGATGCCTTATGATTATTAAATCATTTGCATCGGTAAACTTTGTTTTCAGTTTCTTAATGAAATAGGTTTTAGATTCATCTGGCATCTGGGCCATATGAATACATACTTGTATATATATACTTCTTTTATATATTTGTTTATTTTTAATATACTTTATATATACTTGTTTATTTAAATATATTTTAATAGCAATAAATTAAATATAATTATATAATAGAGAAGAAAATGCAGGATCATAAGGATAAAAAAATAATTTTATTTATTTATTTATTTTATTTATTTATTTATTTGAGGAGTTTGTATAGTGGATGTGACATGTGACCTTGTAACAAACTTAGATCATCAAATTTAAAATTTTGTATGGTGGTTGTGATTTTGTAACAAATTTAGATCGCTAAATTTAAAATTTGCTTATCAGTGGAGTTAATAAATAATGATGTATCTCCAAAATAAAATATAACTATTTTGTTTTAATTTATTCATAAATATGTTTGTCTATTTTCGAAATAATTAAAATTTATTTTCATTCACATAAAAAAAAGAAACTAAAAAATATAAAAAGTAGATAGAACCTAATGATATTTGAATCTAACTTGATCTAGCTAGGATATAGTCTTACTGGTAACGAAAACATATATATAAATTTTGTGATGTCTTTGAAATAAAACAGATTCACAATATAGGATGCAAGAATATGCAGTTTAAAAAAGCATATAATAATAACAATAATAATAAAAATAATAATAATAATAATAATAATAATAATAATAATAATAATAATAATAATAATAATAATAATAATAATAATAATAATAATAATGAAATGGTGATATTAGCTGTGATTAGTTGATTGAAGGATTCGTAAGGCATTATGAATTTGAAGTAAAAGCGAAAGGAAGGCAAAGCTTAGGGTAAACTTTGAGGAAAGAAATAAATAAACTATTGGTAAACTTTGCTTACTATTACATAATAAATTTTATTATAATAGACAAAACTTAACTATGGTTTTTCAATATTATACACTCAACTAAGAAAATCCTTCATAAAATGGCAACACGTTTTGACTCTTGTTTTTTATTCACGAGAACCTATTAACTTAGCACTTGCCCTTACTGTACTGAAATGCAATTTACTATTGCAGTGCTTTAACAAAAACCCTCATCATTGCTAGGGATTGTAGTAAGATGAATACCATTTTTATCTTACTATTTAAATTACTTATAACCTTAAGATAGGAAATTATTTTAGCCTTCTTTTATCCTAGTGTAGGAGCTTGTAAAACTATGTAATTATAATCAGGTCCTACCATGTCTGACTCTCAATCTTAATCCTTTTATTGTTTTATATTGACTTTTTGAATTACTGATCAAGTTTTGAGTGTGATTTTATTTACAACTGTAACTTATCTTGACTTTACCAGTTTAACATGGCCTTGTTTTTGGTTCGGAACATTTTCAATGGTGAGTTCTTTATTAATTACATTTTATTGTAGACTAAATTGTTATTAGAATTAGGTTTATTATTAGTAGAGCGCTCACAATACTGCATTGAGCGCTTTCTAGGGTTTCAGCGCCACAGAGAATCCCAACAAAACAAATGTAATAAAAAATTTGAAGGCAAGATCTTTCGGAGAAAAAGAAAAAGAAAAACAACAAACATTGGGAGAGTTTGAAACAAGAACGGAGATCTATAAAAGACTCATTGTAGATCTACGTAATTAACGACAGAAAAATGAAACTTATGCAATCAGAATGAAGGAAAAGGTTTGGTTCTTGAACTATTCTGAATTCGAATGTAGAAACTAAAATTTTCAAAGGAAAATGTGGAACGGAGGAAGCGCTTCCCGCGGCTTGCGAAGAAAGCGTCCCTTAACACTGTTTCATAAAGAATAAGACTTTCTACACTGAATAAAGGTAATTCTGGAACCTTTATCTGAGCTTTAAGTTACTGAAAGCAGATTCATGTAATAATACAGAAAAGTTAAAATGAAAAAGGCAAACATTTAATAAAAAAAATCTGCGGTGATAAGGGAAGGATCCATTGTTGAAATAATTTTTATTTTCATCCGATTCTCCTGAAAATTTCAGTATAGATAGCTTTTTTCCCGACGAAAAAACTCCATTCCTAACGTTTTTACGAGTAATTTAAAGTTTAGGAGTAATTTTTGAAATTTAAGGTATGTTTAAATCTACGGTGAAGCCCCATAAAAAATTTTTTTGATCTCAAACTTGGTGTGTATATTCAAAAATCTATTGGCTACAAAAACTTTTTACTGAGTTTTGATGTGTGCATAACAGAAAACAGGTTATATGCCACTTGACCAGGTGTCGAATTTTTTTTTTCCAATTTTTAAAAATTCACACATTCGGACAAAAAAATTAAAAAAAAAAAAATATGGATTAGACGTCTTTGAAAATTGGATATTGTTTAGAGAAGGGATAGATCTAAAATATTTATTTAAAACACTTTTAAAATCTATTTGTCTGATTCGAGATACAGCTTATCGAAAATGGCCGAATTTTCGACGAAATTTCAAATTTTCCAAATTTTGAGAGGCTGTATCTCGAATCAAACAATTAGTTTTTAAAAGTGTTCTAAATAAAAGTTTTAGATCCATCCCTCCTCTAAACAATTTCCAATTTTAAAAAAATTAGAAACATCAATTTTTTTTAATAAATTTTTTTCTCCGGAAGGGTATGTTTTTTTCAATTTTTTTTTCAAAAAAAAATTTGAACTTCTATAATCAATAACTATCAGTACTTTTCCCAAATGTTTTGTTTCTAATTTGTAGAAATTGGGGCTAAGAATGTACAGGGGAGTTTTTGGATCATTCTGACCACTATTTTACCACTTCTATTTAATCTCTTTTTGAATTTTGACCCCCTATGACTGCTAAACCATTAGAGACTCAGAAAAACGTCAGAAATCGACTGTTTTCAGCGGGGAAAAATGCATATACATTGTAAATTTCAGCTCAATTGCTCAAATAATAAAAAAAAAGTTTTGAAATTGGATCCTGCCCATAAGATCACAATTTTCCAGATTAAATAAATGTTTGTTTTACTCAGATTAATTCCAATTTAATAATTACCAAGCATTATGGACAAAATTTCCAAATAACTTCAAAAGTTGAAAATTTTGAATGAGGCAAAAAAAATAATTTTGAAATGAAATTGTCATTCTAACACCCCTTTGTGGCCAATAAAGATTCTGTAATGACTTCATCTGAATCAACCAGGGAGTAGACTCCTGTCCTTGCCTCCTGGCGAATCGAAGGAATATTTAATTTTAGTCACAACTAGGGTTGCCGACGCACCGGGTGCGGTGCGGTGCGGTGCGCAAGACTATTTCAGCAACACGGTGCGAAAGAAAAAATGAAAGTGCGGTGCGGTGCGGTGCGCAAAGAAAAATTATCGGTGCGGTGCGGTGCGGGCCCTGGTGCGCACCGCACCGAATAATTGTATCCTGCGATAATCTTCTGTTCCGTAAGATTATATATATATATATGTATATATATATTATATATATATATATATATATATATATATATATATATATATATATATATATATATATATATATATATATATATATATATATATATATATATATATACACAATGAAAACAGCACACCTATGAAAACTAAGCATATTTCGAAGGAGCCCCAGAACATTCAACCTCACAGAAGCTTATTTTGAAAGAGAAGTATTGTGATCCTTCCATGAAAGATTACGACTTACGAGAAAAAGACATAGCGAGAATATTAAAGACAGACGAAGGTTTGAATCTAAATGTCAGAATTGCATTGAACGTTGTGTCTAGTAGGAACATGACATTGAAATCTCCATATTTTCTTTGCTCTCTGCGAGAAAGACAAGAGGTTGACTACTCCAGTATCACTATCCCAGCTTTAATAATTGTTGTTGACTATATATATATATATATATATATATATATATATATATATATATATATATATATATATATATATATATATATATATATATATATATATATATATATATATATATATATATATATATTATCTCTGATGGGGAAAGGCCTACCAAGTTACTACCAGAGCTAAGAAGCAATCCAGAAATAGGATCAATTTAAATGGCCGACATGTCCCGATACACAGATTTTAAAGGCGTGTTAGTCATAGGAAGTTGGAAAAATAGATGATGGAATTGTGTTCCAGACTTTACCAGTAGAGTACATGTAAGATTGAGCATAGCGGTTAAGTCTGGGGTCGGAGAGTTGGACGCAGAAAGGATGAGAGTGTATATAAATTATATATATATATATATATATATATATATATATATATATATATATATATATATATATATATATATATATATATATATATATATATATATATATATGCTTCAATTGTATATGTTGGTGCGGTGCGGTGCGTGGTGCGCTGATTTCGGTGCGGTGCGGTGCGCTTAGATTAGAGTTTGGTGCGGTGCGGTGCGGAGCACCGCATTTTGCTTCCGGTGCGGTGCGCAACAAATGACAGTTGGTGCGGTGCGGTGCGGAAAATTCCGGAGCTCGGCCAACCCTAGTCACAACTATTTACCATTAGATCTCAACAGTGCGAGTATTCCATGTTAAAATGTATATTAGTGCCTAATTTGTAGATGCAATACTTTGCCTGAAGTATTGTTCTCTTATTTACTATTTCATGTTGCATTTGCAAACAATAAAGATTATCAAAGGATTAACTGTTTGGGTTTATCCCTCTCATTGTGTGTATATATAATATATATATATATATATATATATATATATATATATATATATATATATATATATATATATATATATATATATATATATATATATATATATATATATATATATATATATATATATATATATATATATATATATATTATATATATTTCAATCACAGATAACCTATAGCTGTACATTATATACATCCATTATACCCAGAATTATTGTCTCTATTGGTTGTTTGCTAATAAGACCAGTGCCTGTACCCATAAGGTTTTAGCCAAAAGACAGAATTATTAAACTAGCTTAATCACGTAAGTTAAAATAAGACCATAATTGTATTAACCAACAAACCTTCGATTATTTTTTTTTTTGTGGGAGGGACCACGCATTCCAATGAGGGCCTGATTATAGATGGTGTTATAAGCTTTCTTCGACAGTAATATATCCTCAAAATACAAATCATTTGAAAACGTATTTGAGTGAAATAATTCAAAAGGTTAGGAAATGGATTGTTAGTTTTATTCATGTTTCTTCTTAAATTTAAGAGCATCTCAATTTTTTGGCTTAGTTGAAATCTTAGTCCAAACTTAATTCGTGGTTTCTTTCCCCAGAGGAAGAAATATTCTAAAAATGAACTTCCAATACAAATTTTAAAGCGTTGATATTAAAACAAAATTATGAGGAAATATTAAAAACTTAACATTTCTGAGAATTTGTTCCTTACAGATATATTTTTATTTCCCAAATTCAATAAAAATCAATGAAAAAATAAAATATTTAAAATTTACTTGAAACTTAACGAAATATTCTAGAATTGTAAACTTTCATGAACGACTCTTGTCAAAATCTGCCCAAAAGAATAAAAGATTAAAACCACATTTTTGAGAATGAAGAACAATGCTATATAAGTGGCGAAACTAGTTTTTAAAGTTATCTTTTTTTCATTTATATTTTAAGAAATATACCTTAATCATATTAAAAAAAAAATAATAAAAAAAATATTGAAGGTGACGATTTATTCAAAAAGTACAAAAACTTTACCCAAGTAAAACAAAATATAAACTTTAAATAATAACAAAACAAATAAAAAAAAAAAAAAACTAATCCTTTGGTCTTTATCTTTAACATCAAATTAAAACTTTTTAACAGCATTTTTAATTAAACAATAATTTATAAACTGCTTCCAATTTATGTCTTCAGAAAGCAGGAAGGGGTTTCCAATAACAATTAGAAGCCCTATGGCTCTTGTTATAGCAACGTTGAATCTTTGTGCACAACTAACGAATCCTAAATTATGGGAAACATCGTCCTGAAACAAATTATAAATTATTATAAACACATTAAATATGAAAATACAAAAATAAAACTTTCTTGGGTAATTCAATTTTTAATTCAATATGCACATAACAATCATTCCAGCTCATTTTATAAAATGTTTACTAAATTTTCAAACTAGAAAAAGGAAAATAAAAGAAAATGAAGTTCTGTAACTCCTTAAAATTTACCACTAGACAAGACCCCCATTATACAGAATCATTTTGAGTCATTTTTCTGAGAAATTCAAGTTTGGTGTCTGACTGAATATTTCTGATAAATGAATAAAAAACGGAATGCTTTTAAATTTCATAAAATAGACTTTCCAAGGCCTTTGGTGGTTAGATGATCAAATTAAGAAATAAATATAGAGCTTTAAACAACAACGGTATACTCATTTAAGGCTATTTCTCTATGGGAAAAGGAGCTGAAAGAAGGCAATGAATATGTGCTGTACTACATAAATATAATTGTAGAAGATAAACATCTAAGAAGCAGCTCGAGTTAAATAATTGTGTGGTACAGATATTAATAGGTAAAAACAATTCAGCCTGTGGTTGATTCAAAACGATATAGGATTATGATATAGAATGATAGCTGCTCTCAAATTGAAAAAACGAAAAAATCATACATCAGTTAGATGTACTCTTTATTTAAATGTTTTAGGTTCATGTCCTCCCATATGATGCTTTCCCATTATCTGGCATAGGATTTAATTTTTATATTTTTTTCCTACTAAAAAAGTTTCATAAGAGATATCTCAAAAAATTACACAATTTTTCTCTAACAGACTTTGTGTATATACCCAACCATATTCTCTCTGAGTACATCAAATTGTGCTGGCTATACAAATTGAGAATGGTGTGCTCATAGGTAAAATGGCTAGGAATACAAAATACTATAAAAATTCTAAAATTAGATGGATTGGATATTAAAAGAAAACATGAGAGTAAAATTTCACTTTAAACTCTGACAGATAATCGGGGAAAAAAATCAACACTGGTGATTGATTTTTATTTTTTCTTACAGTTCAGCAGAGGCATAAACCTAAATCCCTATTTTCGCACATATATACATTCTTTTTTGTTTTTTCGACATCGAGCAACTTAAAATTGTTATTCAAAAAGAAACCAAATATTAAACTTAGATATGAAAAATGCACTCTATGGACGTTTATCTTTAGCTTGAAAATTTCATAACTAGATAGTATAAAAAAAATAAATAAATAAATTAAGAGCAAATTTTTAAAGTTCGTAAAAAATATATAGTTTAATGAAACAAGATTATTAATAAAAATTTATTGTTTGCTCCAGTAATTTACCCCTTTTCAAATTTTGAAAAAATGGATAATTTTAACAGATTAGTAGTCAAATTAAAATGCAAAATTTAAGAATTATATATTATGGTGCAAAAATTAAAGCACATCGGCTTTTCCAGTGAACATTTATTCCTTCTTAAGTCGTAAATGTTGCCCGTTTGACTAAACAAGCTCTCACTGAAGATATTAGATGGTGGGGAGCACAAGTATTTTCTTCAAGGATTTGATGTATATTTTTAAAATAAAATATCCTACATTTATACTTGTAAACTAATAAAGTAGGTATGTCTAACAACATTTATAATGAAAAGAAATCTTATTTTATGAACTTGTTTTAAGGTAATTTGGAAATTGAAATAATAAACTGGAAGTCTGTCCCAGTTAGGCCTGATTATTCAGCCACTGATCAAATTTATAACCCAAATTTGTCTCACCTGAACCAAATTCTGAGAAGATCGAACTGTTGAGACGATCACAGCTAACTTTTCTTGACCTTGAAATTCTTCAACAGGACCTACTTTAACACCTTCATCGATATTAAATGAAACAAGCAAGCGGCGGATTTTCTCAACCTAGAAAAATGTTATGTATATTTTGAAGCAGAAAGATATTAATTTACATTAGAAGAAAAGAGTTGGCTTTATGAAATACATATTCTTACCTGTTTCTTATACGGAGAAATAATCCCTATATCATGTGGGTCGACACCAAATTTCAAAATATGTAATACATAGTGACACACCTACAGTAACACCGATAAAGAATTTAAATTATGTTACAAAATTTTAAACTAATTATCAAAGTACAAATATACTTTCTTAAATGAATACCATAAAAACTTCTGATGGGTTGAACCATGAAGGGGAGTCTCCTTCCTGAACGTTCTCTCCAATCACTGGATGAAAAATAATAGGACAAGTTGGATTAGGAAGCTCCTTCCAGTCAAGAAACATGTTTTTTTTCTGAAGAAAAGTTGAAAATACTTTCATCAAAAAAATAAACATACGAATAAATTTAACACCTAAATAAAAGCAAAGCCAAGTTATTAAAAGTGAAATAAAAAGTTTATTGTAATTTTCAAAATATTTTGTTTTTCTTAAAATATGGAAACAATAACAACAAATGAACTGCTTAAGTACAGCCTATATAATTGTAAAATATAAAATTCGTCTAAAGTAACAAATCGTCTTCAGCTATAAGAATTCATTTAATTTTTCATACTAAAGAACTAACTGTTATACTCCTATTTTAAACATAACTGCTAACTTTTAATCAGTAATTCAAATTGCTAAACTTTTGCTATGTGTGCAGTCTCACCTATGAACTTTTGCGCCAGAACACCGCCTATAATTTTAAGTTTGTCAGTTAATCCTGAAATCAAAACATTTAAGAGTGGTGATATATTTGGATTCTGGAAAACGCAATTCTCAGTCTGCAACGCCCTATGTGAATCATATATAACGTAATGTTGGTCGCTATCGAATGAAATCAAGATGCTTAATCAGCAAAGTTGCCAGAAGTATCAGTGCTGCTGTATAGTAAATATCGCTGCCAAACTGTACTTCCTGTTCAGAAATTGAACCATCAGTAAATATTTGTGCGAAGCTATAAGTTTCGAAATGAGAATGAAAGGTTTTCAGAGACTGAAGAATGATATATATTGATACTGAAGTGAGATTTTAATTGTAGAGAGCCAGGGCGTGTTGAGGATGTCATTCACTTCCGGGGAGGGTGAAAAATTTTGCAACTTTGTTCTTTTAATGGGAAATTTGCCATAAAATCTTATTTACTGTCTATAACAATTAAAACTTAATTATTTTACGAAAGGTCACCTAAATTGAGTAAAATACTTTCCAGTCTATATCACTGATTAAACAAAGGATTGAAAGGATTATATATATATATATATATATATATATATATATATATATATATATATATATATATATATATATATATATATATATATATATATATATATATATATATATTATATATATATATATATATATATATATATATATATATATATATATATATATATATATATATATATATATATATATATATATATACACGCTGATTCAGCCTGTGCCGAAGAAGGGGGACCTCTCTCCACCCTCCAACTACAGTCCTATTTCTTTGACCTCTGTTCTCTCAAAGTTTTCGAATCTATCCTTAACAGGAAGATTTGGAAACATCTCAATTCTTCTAATCTTATCTCAGATCGCCAGTATGGCTTTGGTAAGAAACGCTATACTGGTGATCTTCTTTCCCTTCTCTCTGACTCTTGGTCCTCTGCTTTTCGACATTTCGGTGAATATTTTGCTGTCGCGCTGGACACATCGAAAGCCTTCGATAGAGTCTGGCACAAAGCTTTGATTTCTAAACTTCCCACTTTCGGTATCTATCCTTCTCTCTAATTTCCTTTCCGGTCTTTCTATAGCAGCTGTTATAGACGGCTACCGTTCTTCCATTAAATCTATTAATAGTGGTGTTCCTCAGGGTTCTGTCCTATCCTCAACACTTTTACTGCTTTTCATTAATAACCTTCTCTCTATTACCTCATCACCTATCCACTAATATGCTGATAATCCCACCCTTTATTACTCCTTCCAGTTTGGAAAACGTCCCACCCAACAGCAGTTGATAGACTCGAGAAGGGTAGCCTTGGAGCAACTAACCTCTGATCTTTCAGGTATTTCAAGTTGGGGCAGAGAAAACATGGTTGTTTTCAATGCCTCAAAAAACTCAGTTCCTCCATCTCCCCACTCGACACAATCTTCCACACAACTTTGATATCTTCTTCGAAAACACACAACTCAAACCTTCATCTGTTCCTAATATTCTTGGAGTATCCTTTTCTCGTGATCTTTTTTGGAAAGATCACATTACTTTTCTTTCTAAACAAGCTTCTAAGAGGTTGGGTGTTCTGAGGCGCCTTCAGAATTACTTCACGCCACCCCAGTTGATTGCTCTGTGTAGGGGTGTTGTTCGCCTTTGTATGGATACGCGTCGCACATCTGGGGTGGTTCCACTCATACAGCTCTCCTTGAGAAGGTGGAGTCTAGGGCTTTTCGTCTCATCAACTCTCCTGCTCTTACTAACTCTCTTCAATCTCTTTCTGCCCGTCGAATTATTGCTTCACTCTCTTTACTATTCTTTATTACAACGGAGACTGCTTTTCTGAACTCTCTCGTCGCATACCTCCTACACTGAGAAGAGCTCGTGCGACACGCCTTTCTACACAGTCTCATTCTTTCTCTGTCCAACTCTCAGACCCCAGACTTAACCGCTATGCTCAATCTTACATATACTCTACTGGTAAAGTCTGGAACATACTCTCTATATCTGTTTTCCCAACTTAATTTGACTTGCATACTTCAAACGCCGTGTATCTGGACATGTTGGCCTTCTTCGATCAGGATAAGATTTTTCCAACTCAGGTGGAATTTGGTAGGCCTCTGGCCTTTGCCTTTATATATATATATATATATATATATATATATATATATATATATATATATAATATATATATATATATATATATATATATATATATATATATATATATATATATATATATATATATATTATATATATATATATATATATATATAATTTTATAAAAAAAAAAAAAAAAAAAAATAATAAATAATAATAATAATAATAATAATAATAATAATAATAATGCTTCATTTATTATTTCCTGCAAAACTAAACAACCTATTTTTCCGAGGATGTTTAAATTAAAAGCTATAAGATTTATTAAAAATTATTGATATTAAAAATCAATTTTCCTATATTTTTATTGACACTTGTCAAACACTTCACTCTGTTAAAAGAGAAGAAAAAAAACTTTTATTTTTTTTCTGTTTTTAAATTAAAATAAATTTACTTCCTGTAACTTAACTGTAAAAAAAACATTAGTATTTAAAAAAAATAAATTATAAGGGTAAATCTTTCTCAACTCTATTCTTTATAACAGTACCTTCGGTTATTCATGTTGAATAAATATAGAGATGTATTCAAAAATATATCAAATTATTCATATAACTGCAAATATGAAATAAAATATTTAAGTTTTTAACTATATATATATATATATATATATATATATATATATATATATATATATATATATATATATATATATATATATATATATATATATATATATATATATATATATATATATATATATATATATATATATATATATAATTACTTTATTTTCAGATGATGGTAATAGCAAGGAGTTGTAAAACAATTTGGAAGGTATGTATAATAAATCTGGATGAGAGCGATAATTCTTCGTCAAAAGTGTAACAAGTCCTGGATCATAGAGGGAATCTGCTTCTTGTTTCATTTGTTGGTTGTGGTTGAGGTCAACTTCGTCTTGTTGCTGTGTGTCATCCATGTATACCTTTCTCAAATTAAGATCTTGAGGCTGGGAAGAAAAAAAATTTTTTTTTTATTTGAACTGTTATAGTATAATGTAAAGAAAAATAATGAAAATTGTTAAATAACCTATACCAAATATAATTTAAGTACCTACCTGGTAGATGACTGATGAACAAAGACGGAGCAAAAATGATATATTTAGACCAAATTTTTTCGCTAATGAGCTAACCACGACAGGTCCCAACTGTTTTGGGTCTCCCGCAAGAATTATCTGACCACTTTCACTATTCACAAAGCTTAAAAATTTTTAAATATTTTTTTACAGTAATCAGCTTAATATAAAAATATTTAATGCATTTGAAACTATCATTTAAAAGACTACTAGGATTTTTTAAAATATTAATTTTAGCCTTTCAATTTTCTTTCAAACATTCGTATATATTTCCTTGTTGCATCCAATAAAAATTTTTTTTTTTTTTTTTTTTTTTTTTTTTTAATGCTTTCATAACGTCTTTACTCTGCACTCTTTCCCTATTACTTCGATCAATATTAATTTAACTTTTCCATTGCCAGTGGTATATTTTATTCTTATTTATATACAAAATTACTCGGCACACACATTATGTATTCTCATACAACTTTTTTCTCAATATAAATATTTAATGTTACTTAGTTTCATATTTTTCATATTTCATCTATCAATAGACTACATTTTTATTTTTATTATTTTTAAATATTCATTCTCTTTCGATATTTATATCAATTCATGATTAAGTACTATCAAACTGAATTAAATTTGAGCAAACACCGAATTAGAAATGCTTTAATTATTTAGCGCATCTAATATTACCATTTTTCTTATCAAATTGATTGGCTATAAGTTTCCTCATTTTCAGAATCTCAAAAACAATTTTTTATTTTTTAAACATATTAAAATAAAAAAAAATTATTTTAAATACATAAACTTACAGGCAAAAGAACTTTATTTAGACCTATCATGAGGAAGCATCATTATAATCCTTTTCATGTCTGAAGAAACACGATTTAGATTTGCTGTCCTAAATTCATATCCCTTTCTCTACTTCTTTATAAATAACGAAAAAAATATCAAACCATTATGCAATAATAAATTGAAGTAAACTGCAAAAACCTCAAATCTGAAGTCAATTAACATACAGAAAATGTAGTCTAAGTAATCTGCTAAAACTGGGTAAGAGTAACATATTTTTTACAGAAAAATTTAAATATGCAATAAAGGGGTATATAAATGATATTGCTTAACAAATGAAACCTAAACTTGTATTAAATACTCATTCCCGTCTTCCAATTTAAGTTTTTAAATTTTATAAATTCAAATTAGGTAACAGTTCAAATTGTTTTAACATAAAAAATGGATAAATTTATTTAGGTCAATTTATACTACTATCTAATTTGCTTTCATATTACTCATGTTACTGTTGCTTTTGGCATATCTATCATTTTGAATTCTGTAAGGAAATAAAATTTGCATTATTAGTTACACTAAATTGCTACTCCGATAATTGTATCTTCTAATTTGTTCCGTTCAAATAATTGCCACTGACTGAATAAACAGCAAATAAATTGCTTCCTTTTTACTTCTAATTAATATTTCTTTTTACTTTGCAGAATGTTTTAGTATTTTCCTTTTTGTTCTTATTATATATTATATTAATTTCCTTTTCGTTCTTATTATATATTATATTAATTTACGTTATGTTCTTATTTATTATATATTTTTTATTATCTTATAAATAATTTTATAATTAATCACTAGATCCCCATGCAAGTTGATAAATTCAGCAAACAAAAAATAGGTTAAATTTCCCTTTTCTAGCTAACAAACCAAAGTAGATCACATATGTCTAATTTTTTTATTTTTTACTAATTAATATTTGATATATTTAAAAAAAAAAAAAATAATATCTAATACCTGAGAAAGAAACGAAAAAAAATAAGATAATAAATATAAACCACCTTGTGTCCTCAACCTCCAAGGAAGTTCATTGTCCTTTCATAATTCAATCAATCAACCACTTGCAAAATCACATCTTGGGCTAATAATTGTCCCACTTCATTATTATATAGTTATGTAAATTATTTCTAAATTAGGTCAGTGTTCATCAATCACATAATTTTACAATATTTACAGACAAAGGTAAGCATAACACTTACTTAAGAGCCACTAATGTTTCAGGCTCCGTCAACTGCCCGGCTTCATCCACAATCACATGAGTAAAGTGACCATTTTTGATTCTTGCTGTGTATAATAATCCAGATGAAATAGCCGTAGAAACGATAATCCTATGTCTTATGGCCACCTTCAGATCAGAACTCGTAATGCAATATGGTGCAAGATCCTCCGAGATGTTATTTAAATTTCTCTGAAAACATGACATGAAGGTATGAAACCTGCCACGATAAACAGCATTCAAATGTAAGAGATAGTTAGTGAAGAAAACGAGTGAAAGAAGATTGCTGAAGATTTTACCAGTGGAGTACAATATATATATATATATATATATATATATATATATATATATATATATATATATATATATATATATATATATATATATATATATATATATATATATATATATATATATATATATATATATATATATATATATATATATATAGCAGAAAACTGACAATGACAATGACAACTGAGAAAAAATATGCAAATTTTGCAGATAATGATTAATCGTCCCATCACTATATATATATATATATATATATATATATATATATATATATATATATATATATATATATATATATATATATATATATATATATATATATATATATATATATATATATATATATTACATTAAGGCATTAATTCTCACTAAATCTCCAGGTTTTAAATTTGAATTTTTTATTGTTCTTTCTGCAACTAAATCGCTTGCACTATTGCTTGGACTTACAACCAAAATTCTGAAACATTACATCAAAACCAATTATAAAATGTACAAAATAAACTTGGATATATATATATATATATATATATATATATATATATATATATATATATATATATATATATATATATATATATATATATAATATATATATATATATATATATGTAATGCATTATAATTTGAATCATGTTATCTCCCCTAACCCCCTCATAAATACTCCGCCTTTATTTCCCTTTGTTTATATTTTCCTAATTCAATCAAATCATACCTATTACCTCTGGTCAGTGTATTTTTTAAGTCATTGTTTTTTATACCATTGGGATACTTGTGCATTTCTGCGGTGCAAAGTGTATGGTGCACTGTGAAGCATACACACTGTACAGGCAAATATAAAATGCCCTTAGATTAACAAACGGTAATAGGAATAAATAAACTAAGGACTTTCATTTTAATTATTTGTGGATTTTTCATTTTTTTCAGATAAATTGTTATATAATGTTTATAATAATAGATAATAAAAATACATAATAAAAATGTTCATAGAAGCAAAACACATAATTCCTCATTTGGCCATCCTACACCCTTTCAAGCTTCAATGACCCATTCAAAGGCTGATGTGTTTTGTCAAAGACATTTGGGATCTGTTTTCGTTTGCTCATATATCATTCGAGCCAGTTGCTATAAAAGTTAATCGCTTGATTGTGCCAGCTACAAAACTAAATAAAGTTCCTATCAAACAAAGTAATGACACCTATATTAAAAAACCTATGACATTTGATCATGTACATATACTTGCTTTGATAAGATAATGATCACAACAGATTGTAAATAAAAATTAAAATTCCTATGATTGAGTGAGAATGCTGGACAAAAAAAAAAAAATTTATTCATCTTGATCTAATACATAGGACCACTACTTCAGCAAGAAAGAGAACTCAAGGTAGATATGAAAACTTGAAAGTAGAAAAATAGAATGTAGTAGTCTTGCTGAAAGTTTCCTACATTTAGTGAAATATTCATCAGGCAACAATCATGAAAATATTGAATGCAAAGAAAAGATTGATTTATCTTTTGTTAAAGATTCTGAATTATGAAAAATCAATTAAAACAGATTTTTATATGATAAATTGTCTGTGACAGAAAAAAGATACTGCGTAAATTATAGTTTTTGCTGTTTTGCAATATAGAGATTTTAAATGTATGAAATATGCTAGATAGAAAAATGGTGAAGGAGAGCAGGGCTGAAGAAGCAAACTTTACACAAGTTTCAGAACCAGAGGATTGAGTGCATCAGTTTAGATGGAAGAAAAGATCAAACCAAAACACTTGCAGGCATAGAATATGAAAAGCATTACATTCAAATTAAAGAACCAGGTGGTGTCTACTAAGATCACATAATGCCTGACAACGGAAGCGCTTGATGCATAGTATATAAATTAGTTATATTTCTAATTCATTCAGATAGTTCTAATTCACTTAAAGCAATGCTCTGTGAAGGTATATATATATATATATATATATATATATATATATATATATATATATATATATATATATATATATATATATATATATATATATATATATATATATATATATATTATATATATATCGTCCACCGGCGCCTTTTACAAACAGATCCTAAATCACATACCCCCTCCTCCCCCCAATACCACAACAACCAAACATATACACACTCAACTAACACATTCATATATGATCAACAGACCTCCAAACAGCATCCTTAACGAAGCACCTCCCGAAATAAACACCAACTCCAACAACCTCCCAAGACACTTACAAATCTCACTAGCAGGATTGAGATGCGGGCACCACCCAAACTTACAACATTACAAACACAATTTCAATCTAAACCAGGCAACATCTTCCACTTGTACCAGATGCAAAAGGGCCCCGGAGACCGTGGAACACTTTCTTTTAGACTGTCCCTCCAACTATCGCCCCAAAATCTTCTGGGGCATCACTTCTTTGGAAGATCTCTGGTCGAGACCGTCTGCGGCGGGAGGCTTCATTAGCGAAGTGTGGCCGCCTCAACAGGGGTGGTCAGGGGGTGAGAAGGTAAAAAAAAAAAAGGTATATATATATATATATATATATATATATATATATATATATATATATATATATATATATATATATATATATATATATATATATATATATATATATATATATAAATATATTACCTGCTAAAAATGCGGAATCAAAAAATAAATTTGCAAAATAACTTCAACAAGTGTCACTGTTTTGCCAGTACCCGGAGGACCAAATATAATGTATGGTGTTGGACGATTTCTTCCTTCTAGTATTCTCTTAACTGCTTTTCTCTGATCATCATTTAAACTTTCATTGAACCATGTCAAAGGCTTTGAACAATTACTATTTAATGGTACTGTACAAAAAAAAATTTAAAGCAATTAGTTACCCAAATGGTGTGGCAGGAAAAATATGTTGCAATTTATTTGATATGATTAGTTAACTATAAAAGCTTAAGAAATATTTACATATTCTAAGACTATTAACTTTTAATGTAAGCAAAAAAAGTCAAACTGCTTTGAAAATTCTTGATTTTTTTAACTTTCTATGTAAATTTTAAATTATAAGAATATTTGTAAAATTTTTTACTAATAGTAAAAGATGTCACATGCCTTCGATATTTATAAGAACATTTAAAATTCTCGAAGTGTCAAAAATGTATTAATGTTTTCATTCTTCTAAAATTTACCAAATGCAACTGCTTAAAAATTTCTTCTTTACTCAATACTTTAAATATTATGCAAAATAAAAGTTTTAAATACATTTCGAGGTATTATAATAATAATAATAATAATAATAATAATAATAATAATAATAATTATTATTTCCTTTACCATTTGCTTTCGACTTGGCATCCAGGGATGTTTCGACATTCTCTTCAAACACTTCCACTTGAGGAGAACGATGGAGGATTTTCTTAGGGAATAAAACCGAATCTTGAAGTTGCTGAGGGGCAAAGGACACAGCCTGATGACATCGTCTCATTGGAGTTCGGTTAAAGCGCAACTCAACAGAATGGTCTTCCCCTCCATAGGAGGAATGAAAATTTGGATGAAATTTCAATAATACCTTCAAAACAATTAAAAATATAAGCAATCAATTTACTTTGCACTGTTTACCTATTCTATCTACTTCATAAAGGCTCAAATTTTTTTTTTCATACTATGTAAATAAAAGTGCATTTAAAAATCAAAATGTATAAATAAGTATTTTCCTAGAAAACTCTCAGACAATATAATTTTAGAGCTTGTTAAAAAATCATGTTGGAACAAAACACAAATGTGTCAATAATAATAATAATAATAATAATAATAATAATAATAATAATAATAATAATAATAACAACAACATGCTCTCTTTTGTTTTTACTTTCTTTTTATCATCAATTAATATGATTTGAAAAAAAAATTTATAAAAAAAAAAAAAAAAAAAAAAAAAAAAAAAAAAAAAAAAAAAAAAAAAAAAAGTAGTTCAATTTTACCTTTGAGTGAAGCACTTCATGAATTACTCCTTCATATTTTACGTCATTTTGTGTTTCATGAAGAGGAGAAGCCAAAACAGAGTCTCCAATCATTAATGAAGGACGACTTTCTGAAAGACCTTCGACAACCAAACTTAAATATTCTCCATGCTCAGAAAAGTTGGTGCATGATATATCAAACTGTAAATTATACAGAAGCAAATTTAAATATTAATATTAGACAAGAAAAAAAATAACTATCAATTACCTTTTATTTTATTTTTTTAATCAATTTAAAAATCGTAAATTATAAAAGCTTTATTTTTATTATAAAAAAAGAAAAATGTAAGAAAATTTCTACATTTTAAAGAACTTTATAGAACACCATTCCTATAGAGAAACAAAGATTTAATATTACTAATTTATTCAGCTTTTTATTTGTCTTTTTTGTAAGACTTCAAGAAGAATAAGATTTTCAAGATTTTACAGTCTTCATTTTAGTTTCTTTTCTCTTAAATGGACAAGGAAATCTTGATGAGCTACAAAATACTATGTCCCAAATTGTAATGAATTTAAAAAATACTTTCAATTTTCTTATGTCATTACCACTCCTCACGAACACAGCCCTATTAAATGATGCGGAATAAAATATATGAAAGGTTTGATAACTTCACAACCTTCTCAGGTAAGCACAGATACAAGCTTTAAAGTTAGAGACATTAAATTCTGCAGGAAACAGAAGAGTGGAAAAATTCTACATTTTGGCTAGAAAAAAGGTATTATATCAAACAAGTCTAGAGTTGTCAACTCCCACATAAAATTTGCATGCTGCGAGGGTTGTAAAAGAAGTATTGATATTATCAAATAGCCAATATATAGTTTCCTTTCATTGAAAACATTTTAGATCTCGGCTAGGTTACAAGTCTTCGTGAAAGTATTTATATTTATCAAATGAAACTAGATTTATACTTTAATTAAATAAAGAAATAATAATGAGAATTTAAATTTTATAATTAAAAGTTATTTTAGTTTCTCTCTTTTTACCTAAAATAAAACAAATGGTAAATAATAATGGATATACTTAAGGATTATGTAAATGTTATAATATAAATAATATGAAAAATATAAATAAAAAGGTATATAATAAATAAGGAAATAAAATTACATATAAAATAAATAAAATTATATAAAATAATATTAAAGAACTTAGGATATAAATCAATAATTACAACACATACAAAAAGCTACGCAGCGACCAGACGAAAGTTTAGTAATGAAGTAAACAATATATATTAGATAATAATAAGATACATTAAATGATAAAAAATATCATAAATTAGATAAACAATATCCTTGTAAGACACCATAAATAATTTTCATATAAAAAGCATAGTATGAACTATATCAAGCTACAACTTTAAATTCATGAGTATCAATAAAAGATATAATAAAATAGAATAAGATAGAGATATTATAGGAAGAAATTATTAATAAAGCAATGAGACAACACTAAAATTAATAATGAAAATACAAACAAAATCGAATGAATTATCGCATTATCACAGACTACACATCACTAACTAAACTACCAAGTGAATGCCAAATCATCCCAATTAATTAGTTTTTTTTTGTTTTTTGTTTTTTTTTTTTTTTTTATTATTAAATATTATTATATATCATTTATTAAAATTTATTTTGCGTTTTTATATATATTATAAAATAATATAAAATATTAGGATTTTCTGGCTTTCCTAAAGGACTAAAATAATAGGCACGCGTGAAGAGAGTATTTGCCTTTGAGCGGGAAAATGGATTATTAGGAATATGAACATCGATTCTCCAGCGCGAGTAAGATGCCATTCACTGTAGTACTAAGATGACCCTTCGAGATTTAGTTAAAAAGTATATTTTGCATTATCTTGTGTCCACAGTTCGAATAATTAGAGTGCATATCGGGGATTGTAGTTCACAGTATTTGTTTCTGTATCAAAGTACTCATGTAAATAAAAAATTCACATAATCGAAATGATGATTCTATCTTCCATGATGAGGAAGCATATGATTGAGCAGGCAATCTCTAGCTATAATATATGACATTAGAGCACCGAAACTACGTTTATCTACAGAGTAAGAAGATGTAATGATAATCATGAACACTTACAGATATGAGGATACATGTTTCTTAAATGTATATATGTTAGGGCATTGTCCCATTTCTTGCGTAAGGGCCCCCGTGTCAATCTAAAATTAAGAATTATGCGTTACACTTAATCTACGAATAATGTAGGAAAATTACAATTAATGATAATAAAATGAATGAGAAGTTATATTCTTGAAAACTAATTTAGCACACGAGTATGAAACTAATTAAATAAAAAAAAATATAAATTTTTTTTTTTTTTTATTATAATAATAAAATAATTTAAATAGCATTATAATGATCTACAGACTATAAAGGATGCGCGTACACAATATTATTCTAAAAATGAGCTATAAACTCTGTAATATATTTAGAATATGACAAAATGAGTATAATATATAATAAAAATCAAAATAAATATAATATCAACACAAAAATTGGAGAAAAAAATCATTCACACATGAAAAAATAATAATTAATAATCTAAATACATTGGAAAATAATGATAAAGAGAAAACGAGATATAAAACAAAGTAAAATACATACAAGAGACTGATATATAACTAGAAAAAGTTAAAATAATATGTAACAATGATTGTAAATGCTTAAAAAATCATTAAAGGATAACTTACGAGAGCACTTCTTCATACAAATCCTAAGAGAAAGAAAATAATATCTTCAAAATCAATTAGAAGCATATATCCTTGTTTATAATAAAAAAGATAAAATCACCAATTAAATTTGGAACATATATGGAATTAATATATACTATAATACAGATTAAAGAATTAAGCGTTTAAAAACAATTATCATTAATTGAGAAGTTATATATATAGATAAACAAATTTTTTGAATACATAATATCATCTATTATATCTCAATTTATAGCATTATAATAATTTAAAGTTAAGATTCCTCTTATCTCATGTATAGATGTTAAATTGCTAGTGTTACATACAAATTTAACAATACAATATTACAATTTATATAATAATCCAACGAAGTAATCTAACAAATGAAATAATTATAATACCAAGGGTTGACAGACTATCGTGAAAATTTTTCACAATATAAATTACGCTGAATAATTATATATAATTTATGTATCAAAACAATCGCTCTAGAATATATAAATATTACCTCAACATTTATATATAATGTATTTTTTTTATTTATTTATATATATATTTACATACATACATACATTCATAGGTACATGCATCCTCCTTCATACACATGCAAATTCGTATAGAAATTTATCTTATAATATATATATATATATATATTATATATATAAATATATATAATAATAATAATAATATATAATATATAATATATATATATATAAATATACATATATAAATTAATAAAATTATATATATATATATTATTAATATGAAGATGAGAGAGAAGTATTATTAATATTTATTTCCCATTAAGAATGTATATAAAGAGTGAGAAAATATGAGTATTCTAAATAAAAGAGTTGGAGGATCATTTTAACTAATAAAGCCTTCTATACCTAAAATTTTAAATGGCATAAAGAGTATAAGAGGTAATTTATTATACTAAATCTATAAATAGTCAAATGTGTCGTTTGTTAATCATTGTAGATTACTATGAGATATAATATCTTATTGATATACAAATGTGTAAGTCTATATAATGAGAAGTGTTAAAAAATTAAGTAAAAAGTTACTACATGAACACCGAGCTTTTCGGAATACACATTTGACAATAAAATAGATATATCTCAATCATCGTATACCTCTTCCCGCTCTGTCTATATTAAAGTATACTACAACTATTAACCAAAATATTCAATGCCAAGTAATTTTTTTTAATTTAACACATAATAATCAAAATTAATTCACAACGAATGGCTTATTTGTTCATTGATATAGTATGATAAATATTGGATCATAAAGATACTTCAGTATGATGATCAAAAATTATCAAAGCATAAGTTAATTTTCATCAGGAAGTTCTAGATTACTTGACTTATTTAGAAAATACAAATAAATGAAATAATTATATACCCTCAAAATCCTCTTCATAGCAAAGATAACCTTTTAAAATATTACCATTCACTATTATCAATTACTAAGCATGACAAATGAGATCAAGTTATAGTGAAAAAGTGAATATTTAAATTATCCAGTATGAGCGGAGGTACTAGAACGATCGAACCAAATAATATTCTATTTTAATAATAATTATTAATAGTAAAAAAAAGTTTCATAGGACCCACATAGCTATAGACGCGCAAACGAACATGCTTCAATTACTATTGAAAAAATCATAGCGCTTAATGTCAATTAGATTACATTAGAGATCTCTGGTAAGAAGTGATATAAAGATATCACCTTAAATTGCGCTCCAGTGCTACTGTAAGAAATATTGAATCTATATAGGAGTTAAAAGAGTACGGAGAGAATATATAATTCAAACAAATGTATATATATTTTTGTAATCCTTGATCATATAATGATTTATAATAAGATCGTAAAAAACACATATCAAAATTATATTATATAATGTAACTGGTTTTACAGGACGACAGTGAAATACTATACCATGTAAAGACTGCTCCAGTATAGATACAAACTTTTAAAAGATGGTAGGATTTTCAAACACATATCAATTAGTATAAAATCCCAGTAGAACTATCCGCAGATAAAATACAATAAATAAAGAAATCAAAATACCAGTAAAACCTCTCTCGTTTTCTCAGAAGAGATAGAATTTAGAATAATCCAGACTACCACTATTATTCACCTATATATACACACACTATTAAACACTTACACTTCGTATAGAGATCAAATGGACTAAAACTTTCGAAGAAGAGATTGAGCAGAGGTTAAGATTGGAGTTAGAGGGCGGCACACAATTATTAATTAAGCCCCAGATTTCATAGAATAATTAGTTGAACGATCTGAAAATTAATCCTCTCTCTACGACAAGGAAGGGACAAAGATACATAATGAGATATTGCTGAACAGTCGAATAACAATGAATATGATAACTGTATTTGCAGGCAGGGACAAGAAATCTGAAGGCTGCTCAAGTATTTGAAAGAAACCGATAACTTGAAGGAAACACCGTTGGGACCCCATAATCTCTCTTAATGTTTGTTCAAGTTTCTATGAGACGTTCTACTCCTTCCTATGAGAGCACTAACTAAGTAAATAAATAACTTCTTCGGAATTAAAACTCGACACATGACATAATGAAAGGAATACGTTCAAATATATAGCGAACATAAAAGTGAGAATATTATCTGCAGCATATATAGGTCACATTTAAAGGAAAAGAAAGCTAAAGGAATGAAGAGTTCAATAATTAATGGAATTTCGGATTTCAGCTCTCGGAATTTACAACGAGAGGAGTATAGAGGGTAAGACAACAGTTAGGCTATATCAGGAGAAAAGAGAGAAGTTATAAAAAGAAGGAGGTAAAATTTGAATTGACATTTTTAGAAAATTTTGAGGGAAAACTTGAAGAAATGGAGCCTGAAAGTTTCTTTAAGGGGAAAATAATACTTAGTATCACAAATATAAACTCTTTATATCAACATCATATCACACCGATATTGAGACGGATAAGATCACGAGATATTTTTCTTAAGATAAGAAGAGTTGAATTGAGAACGTTACTCACAAATTCTGACTACTTCGAATAATTCTCTCCATTCACATAGCGCAGAAATTCTACTTTTAACTACTTCGGTAAGAAGAGCCAAATTATAATTTCTAAACTCCAGGATATATAAACCCACTAATGTTTTTTGCGCATGACACTTTATAGATAGAAAAGGAAGCGGAGATAATATAAAGATAAACCAAATGATGGAGGATTTATACAGGAAAAACCACCCACACGCGATTGCATCCCTCTGCTTGAGAAACGACCTCTCTCTAGTCAGTGGCGAAGAATTCGGTGTATAGCAGGGTTAAGCACTCTCTACAAAGGTTCATCACGAAAAGTTGAGCATAAGTTTTAGTAAATTGATATTAGTGACTTGATTAGACTAAAGTCGATATTTTGCAGCAATAGAGATCGAGCTATACACTAAAAAAATCTATCTATGCCACCATAACCCCAATTATACGAGAAGGAGGAAATCAAGCTGATAAGAGAATCGAACGCATCATAAGCGAATTCAAATATCATGAGTGTCATGCGGGAAACATAAATCTGAGTAGGATAGCGGAGCCCGAAAGTAGATGGTCAAGACAATAAACCATCAGAGGAAGTAGAATTCGTGTAAAATGGTAACGAAAAATGTTTTGGAGAGTCATTTATGACTACGCTTTAAGATAGCATAAATGAATACATAGAATTTTATTTAGATGAGCAAATACCATTCATGCGATCAACAGAGATATTAAATTGATAAATAATATATAAAAAAATCATCATAGCAAGAAGTATGGTAAATAATGTTTAGCTGAGTGAAAAAAACTAGATACTGAAAGGATATACTAGACATGAATTAAACAAATGAAGTGAGCTATGATGGTTCCATTATATAAGATACGATGTACTTAAAATAAGTTACAGAAGCACAAAAAGAAAGAGCACAAAAAAAAAAAAATGCGAGATCTAATATTATGTGAGTTATAGGTTGTATGAGAGACACGAATTAGATATAAAATAACGGCTAAGATACTAGGATACAGGTCAGAGAATAAAATAAACAGCGTATAACACAGCAATTATATTAATCTATAAATGTATCGACTCAACGCAGAAAACTATATAACCTATGGAGTCACGTAAATGTCAAAATTAAACCATTACATATCTCAATTAACGATGAACATACACGATCCACGAGACACAACTAAGACGAGACGTACCAAGTGCGTACCTCCACACAGTACAAGATCTCAAATCTAAACAGCGAACTAAAACGAGATTTACATCTCGAGAAGTCATAATGAGAGAGAGAAGACTTATCTGAGACGATTGAGATAGGAGAGAGTCAGAGAGACGTTTAAAACATACAATAAAATAAAGAAAGTTTGGATATAGAACTCATAGAAGGAATTATAGTTTAATCAAAATAAAATTATGAACAACTAGCTAATTATCTGAGGAAATTGAAAAATAATATTATAAGAGATAAAATACATATCTGCCATTCAAAGTAATAAAAAATATAATAAAATTCATATATATCTTTATATATATAGTATATAATATACTATAATAACTTATAATATTAATTATAATATATTAATATAATATATATTAATACTATATATATAATATAGATAATATATTATAATATATATATATTATAATATATATAAAATTAACTATACTTATAATAATATAATATATACATAATTTATTTATTTATATCTAAGTATAATTAATATAATATATATATATATATATATATTATAAGTAATTTTATAATATATATATATATAATATTATTATTATTATTATTCCCTACTATTATTATTATTAGTCCTACCTGGGGGAAGGTGATCATTTATATATTTTATACATTAATTATTATAATTTTATATAATAATATACTATAGAGAATTAAGCTATCTTATAAATAGTTTAATAAATATATAAGTAAGAAAATTTTATAAATGGTTGATAAATATATATATTAAGAATTAGTTCTTTCTGTTTTCCTACTATTATGTATCACTATTAACTCACAAAAGCATTAGATTAAAGCTCATAAAATTTGTTGATATGAATTTGATAATATAATATATATATTATAATAATAAAAAAAAAAAAAAAAAAAAAAAAAAAAAAAAAAAAAAAAAAAAAATGATGATGATAATAATAAAATATTAAAATTAATATATGACAAGAACCAGAATATTCTTAGTATATTTAACGTATACATATATAAAATCTTAGAACACAGAAATATATAAACGGCAAGAAATTATCTTTGCGAGTATAATATAAATGTATTTTCAAATATACACGTCAACTTTTAAAGTTCCGCCTAACACTATAAGGAATTGTTCTACTGCATCGTTTTGCAAGGAAGAGAGCGAGATCACTAGACGGAGCATTGCAGAGCACAAAAGTCTGAATTTAGATAAAAAAATAAATAAATAATTTTTTTTTTTTTTAATTTTATTTATATTAATTATAATAATATTTTTTAAAAAAATAATCCTAACCCTGGTTAATGTATAGCAAATTAATTAAATAAACACATAATAACACATAATGGAAAAATATAATTATTATAAATGAAAATATTACATATATAAATATTATATATATAAATATGTCTTATAATAATAAGATAATCTATAAATTATTATTAAAATTACATTAGATAGTTAATTATTAGTACCTTTTAACCAAAAATATATACAATTTAATATCTTCATTATTAATAAGTATTGAGCTAACATTAGTAAAAAGATTGAGAAAATTTTTTAAATACATATATCTTTCAAGTTTAATGATAATACAGTCAAAAAATTCTTAATCATCCATAGACTAATTATATATATATATTATAGTAAATATATATGATGTATAATAACACATAAATAATATAATAATAATAATAATATATATACTATAATATTAAATAGTATATAATAATATATAATATATAGTAATATATATATACACAGGCTAAGGGCATGCAACCCAGGCATCGAATGTAAACTATTAAATACATGTCCTCAAATGTTGGACCTTATAAATAGCGGAAATCCTTCGAGTATTCAAATAGTTCGAAAAAACATTTGTGATTTCGTTGGAAGAAAGACGAAAGGAGTAAGTAAAAAAGATTTATCTTTGAATTTTATGTTTAATATTAATAAAAATAGAGATAAAATAAATAAAAACCGATAAAATTTAGTTCAATCAATCACTGAGTTATAGTATTAATTTAGGAAAAAGAATATTTTCGCATAATATAATTATCATTTATTTTTTTTTTTGCTCGATATAAATTTAATATTTTTTTTTAAAAAAAAAAATATTTTTTTATTATAAATATCCGAATAATGAAATTTATAAAAATAATAAATATTCGTAATGCCGACATGCAATCAATCAATATAATGGTTAATATATAGAGGAGAGGAGTTATTCTTACAGTGATCACTACGAATATTATATATTTCACATATTTAATTTTCGTAATGCTATATTATTTTAAAAAAGCTATGATTTAACAATCTTAAGTAATTTAAAAATACTCATGAGAAAGAGTGAGGGATAAAAATAATAAAAAACATATAAAAATATAGATTCTCTGTATAATAGAAGACCTGAACACAGTACACAATTAATCATATTTGTTATCTCATTAGAATTATCTTTGATACAGCTAACAATAAACAAGTCTTACATATATAAACATATAGCACCATGACAGTTTCCTTCGGAACGAGGAAGAAATCGCGGCAAACCAATTAATCCACCTGATAAAAAAGCTACAATCTCAATCATACATCTCAATACAATCGATTCACTTATGCAATAAGTACCATTCGATCAACTTCACACTCTAACCAGTTCACTCTAAATAAAACACTATGACACAAACGTGCTTTATAAATCAATTATCAATATTAAAATTATAAATTATCCATTATATAAATTTATAATATATTATACTATTATCTTAAAATTAAAGTTATAATAAACATAAAGCATTAACATGAATAAATCCTATTCCATTATTCCGAGTAAATTATATAAATAGACTAACTCAAAGATGATAATTGGCAATAGATTATGGCAAAATATAATTAATAAATGTAGATAATTAACACTATGAAACATAGTATCAAACTTCAAATATATTAATATCTGTGTTTAAGTAATAATGTAATATACACCTCATAATAATAATATATGAAGGATATTATATATAAAATAATCGCTCATGATATCATAAAAGAAAAATGAGCAAATTATATGAGAGAAAAGATGAAAACAGTTATTAGTCTAATGATATAACTAATACAAAATATAAAATATATAAATAACTATATATTAATTATACATCATATTCAATAACGAAATTATAAATCAAAATAATAATAATATATAATAAATAAATAAAAATCAACTAAAATAAAATATAAGCTGATTATAATCACATATAACAAGATTTATAAATCTTATTATAAATACATTAATAAATAAATTATGAATAAAAAATCTACCTCAAGTTTTATGAGGTCAACTAAAAGTTATATACACTAAATATAAAGCATATGTTTACCAGAGTTCAACTACATATAATAATTATTAACAACAATAACAAAATAAATATATATAATATAGAATATGCAAGACTCTTCTATCAGTAAAATATCACTAAAAAATCCGTCTTCAATATATCTACATTCCATTTTTTGCTACATTAAAATATAAGGTATCTGGAAATTATAAAGATATAAATTACTACTTAATAGAATAATACATAAAAATAAAAAAAATGCTTAATTTTTTTTTTTTTTTTTTTTTTTTTTTTTTTAGTAATAATAATAATAATGTGAGAGAGAGAGAATTATAAACATAAATAAATTATAATTAAATGGAAAAGATTTTAATTTATTTCGTCTTTGTTTGTCTGATTTGGCATAATAATAATAATAAACCAATAAAAATAATAAAAAATAAAAAAAAAAAAAAAAAAAAAAAAAAAAAAAAAAAAAAAAAAAAAAAATAATAATATGAATAATAAATGAGAGTCATATTTTAAATAAAAAGGAATATATTATCTATAGTTAGAAAATATTTCCACCTAGAGAACATAAATAATATATATATAATAGAGTGCGATGGATAAAATACGACTAATCGATAGATTTAAATTTTCAGCTATGCTATGTTTTAAATTTGAAAACTCTATAGTAAAATTAATTTGTATACTCTCAGCTAAATTCTTTCTTTCTCTAACTGTGCATATGCCATATACTCCTATTTTAAACCGTTATACGGGCAAAAAAAATATTTAGCCCTATCCATACCTTATGTGAACCAGGCCCTAATCAATCTAGATTGTAGAACTTAGAAAAGAATGACTAATAGAGATCAATTTTCATAGAAAATATAAAAAGAGAGAATAAATATACATAATAACATATAAAAATTATAATAATACAGTCATCAATAATCTAGAATATTCTAAAAAATATGTAATCAAAAAAAATTTAATAATTCCACATGAGACAGCACAAAGTAAAATGTAAAACAATTCGTACATAGAAAGAAATGTAAAGACATCATTAATCATTAAACTTTTGAACAGTAAAAAATAGAGGATTTTCTTGTTATTCTGTTTCGCTGAGAATACACTTCCATGTAAACTAGCAAAAGTAAATGTTGCGAAATAATCCCTGCTAAAGTAATAATAAAGAATAGCCAGGAATTGAAATCTGTATGAAGAATCAGACTTTGTGTTAAGATTTTTTTGATTGTGGCACCCGGAGGTCCTCTTCTAATTTTCTGACTGCAGATGTTACATTTAGGTATTTTAAGCCTATCCTGAAACATTGCAAAGTACTCCCATACTGGCAAAGCTGATCATTTAGCCATATTGACTGAATGTATAAACAAAATTATAATTTTGAAATAATGTAGCTAAATGATACAAGTTTGATACATAGCAATAAAATAACAATGATATGTATAAATAATGGTTATATTGATAATTTCATATCTTACATTTTTTTAAACTTTAACTTAGGGTCTTGCCTAAGTAAACTTCAGAAGAAATTCTGAAGGGGCCTCAGAACACCCAACCTCTTAGAAGCTTGTTTAGAAAGAAGTAATGTGATCTTTCCAAGAAAGATCATGAGAAAAAGAAACACCAAGAATATTACAGAGAGATGAAGGTTGAGTTGTGTTATCAAAGAAGATATCATAGTTGTGTGGAAGACTGTGTCAAGTAGAGAGATGGAGGAATTGAGTTTTTGAGGCATTGAAAACGACCATATTTTCTCTGCCCCAATTTGAAATGTGAGATAGATCAGAGGTTAGTTGCTCCAAGGCTACCCTCCTTGCACCTATTAACTGCTGTCAGGAAGGGCACCTTTCAAACTGAAAAGAGCAATGAAGGGTGGAGTCATTGGCAAAGGAATGGACAGGAGGTGAAGTAATAGAGAGAAGGTCATTAATAAAAAGCAGAACAAGTGTTCAGGATAGGTCAGATCCTTGAGGAACACAACTATTAATAGATTTATAGGATGAATAGTGGACGTCTACAACAGCTGCTATAGAACAAACATAAAGGAAATCAGAAAGGATAGATTCTGAAAGAGGGAAGTTTAGAAATCAAAGCTTTGTGCCAGACTCTACTGAAAGCTTTCAATATGTCCAGCGAGACAGCAAAAGATTCACCAAAATGAAGACGAGTGGAGGACCAAGAGTCAGAGAGAAGGAAAAGAAGATCACCAGTATAGCGTTTCTTACAAAAGCCATACTGGTCATATGATTAGAAGAAATGAGATTTTTTTTTTTTCCCCCAAATCTTCCTGTTAAAGATATTTTCAGAGGTTAAAGAAATTGGATGGTAGTTAGAGGGTTGTGATGGGTCCTCTTTTTTCAGCACAGGCTGAATGAGCACATGTTTACCAAGGCAGGGTGCAAGCTCAGAAGCACAAATTTTGAGAACCACAGGAGGGACACTATCAGGACTATATCCCTTCTTAGTGTTAAGCTCAGAGAGAGTAGAAATGACAAAAAAAAATAAAAAAAAAAAAAAAAAAAAAAAAAAATAAATATATAATATATATATATATATATATATATATATATATATATATATATATATATATATATATATATATATATATATATATATATATATATATATATATATATACTATATATATATATATATCCTTACCCAAATAAAAGATTCACTCAAATTGCATATACAGTTTTGAGAGTTAAAGGAAATATTACAATCCAATATTATCATATCCATATACATAGATGTTATTTTTCCAATAACAGTTCTTGAAGAACTGTAACTAACTTGAGAATTAATGTCTTTTATATTATCACTATATTTACTACACTCCCAATCATCTTGAAAATGTGACATTTGAAAAGTTCTCCAAGCACAACTACTATTTTGACGCACAGCAACCCCTTCAACTTTATCACCAATTTTAAAAGAAGAATTTTTCTCAATCTCAGCACTAAAATAGATTTCATTATTTATGACACCTTCACCATTATTTAACGATGTTATTACACCTTTAAAATTTTTGCGATCAAGATATGCTGACATATCATCAAATGAATGAAATTCACTTAAGTTGGGTCTATGGTTTTCCAATTCACATTGTGTTATTGAAGAGTTTTTAGAAATCAAAGAAAAAGGGTAAGTCATAATAGAATTCAGGAATGAATACATGTCTTTGAATTTTAAGTATAAGCTGAAAATAAACTCAATCAGTAAATATAAACCAAATAAAGTTTTTGTGCATAATAATTTATATTTAACTTCAACATAGAAATAAATATTTTTAAGCTTGTCCAATATATTTTTCAATAGGTAAATACTTCCAGTTTGTATCAGCAATGTATTCTAATTGTTTACGGAGATCTTTGATTCTTTTATTATGTTCATCCTTTTCTAGGGATGTTAATGAAGACTCTAAATTATGATCAAACCATAATTTAGCAACAACACCTTGCATCTGGTCTCTATTAGCCCTTGTCCCTGAATACCTTGAAGATGTGGGTTTTGGAGTATTGGAGGAATTTAAATTAGCTGTAGCTTTTCCTGGGACAGGGGCTGGAGCAGGTAATGAAACAGCAGTAGGAGTTGATATTATCTGATTGCCACTTGATGTACTAGTTGAAGGTCCTTGAATGCCAGATCCATAATTCTGAGATGAATTGTGTTGTTGTTGAAGATGGTGAAGCAATGGATTGTGAAAATGAATGGAGCTACTGCTACCTCCTCCAGATCCACTAGAATTATGATGTAAACCTCTAAACACTGCCTGACCGCTATTACTGTGACTATTTGCCATTCCTCTAAAATAAAAATTAAAAAAACAATGATATATATATATATATATATATATATATATATATATATATATATATATATATATATATATATATATATATATATATATATATATATATAAATGGATATATATAACTGTAATTCAAAAATAGTCATTACCTGATATTAATTAACACATTCACTGTCTATAATGAGTTTTCTACTATTTGATACAGTGCTCAGTCTTGTCAAATATGAGATATCTCTAGTTACATAACCAGTGTGTTAACCTAAATTTTAAATGTGGTTTGGCAACCAACATAAACATCTTTTTTTTACATTAATTCTTACAAATGTTACATAAAATATTTCATATAACCAATAATTGTAAAACTTCTGGTGGTACAGGAAAGCAAACTATGAAAGCATTGTGAGGCAGTGAGTGTGTTTAAACATTTTACTAAACATAAGTTACTTTTCAAGACCATGTTCTAGTCATCAGGATACAAATAATCTCTTGAATTTAAAATTTTAAAATTACTTAAGAATATATTGCAACAAAATGAATTCTTAAATGAATTATTAACTAAAAAAAATGGAAATTTATTCTGGAATCAGATTATTAACAAGTTATTTAAGCTTAATCCAAACAAATTATAATTGGGCTTGCATTTTACAAACTAAAAAAAAAAATGACTGTGCTTAAAATGCAATTGAAATATAGAGGGTGTGAATTACTGTGAAATTACAGAAGCAATTAGGGAAGATAAATATTTTTAAAAGTCCTATAAAAACCAATAAAAATATATTAATATATTATTCTAAAGTTTATATATATATATATATATATTATAATATATATATATATATATAATATATATATATATATATATATATATATATATATATATATATATAATATATATATATATATATAATAATCCTAAATTCTATCCTCCAATTCATCCCACAACAAAGCTTCCAACACGGTTTCAAACCCAACCACTCCACCACCACAGCACTCACAACATCATCCAACCAATAATAAACGGACTAAACCGTTAAATAATCCATAAAATCCTCCAATCCAACATCCCAACAAACATCAAAAAATGGTTAGCCAACTTCCTATCAGGAAGAGCCGCCCAAATACAACAAAATGGACAAAAATCTCGGACCATAAACATAAGAAACGGAGTACCCCAGGGAACCATACTATCCCCCACACTATTTAACCTATACACAGCAGACCTTCCTCAACCCCAAACAACTCACACCCACATTACTTCATACACCGATGACATAACTATTGCCACCACCCACCAAAATCTCACTATCGCAACAACAATCACACAAGACTACCTAACACTAATCCAAACATGGCTGACAGAAAACTCGGATGACATAACCTTCATAACAATAGACAAACACCTATCCAACACCCACCCACAAGTTCTCCTTAACAACACTCCCATACCCCTCAACAAAACTCCAAAGATTCTCGGCCTAACATTTGACACCCACCTCACTTTCACCAAACACATCCAAAATACCACCTCAGCCGCAAACAGAAAACTCAACATCCTCAAAACAGTGGCCAACACAGACATAAACAACATACAAACCTCAATTGCCATCTACAAACAATTTATACGCCCCACCATCAACTATGCCTCCCCTGTCTGGCACCAATGCTCTCCAATCAAAACTTAATGACACTCCAAATAACACAAAATAGAGCCCTCCGCACAATCACCGGCTGCACACCCACAACCCCTCAACAACACCTACATAATGAAACCAAAATACTACCTTTAAACAACCACCTCTAAATGATAGGCACTCAATTTTAAGCAAAAACCCGTCTATCCACACACCCATGCCATAATACTCTCCTCCAACCTACCAAACACAGACTAAAACAACCTCCATCATCCACTGGTACCTTCTACAAACAAATCCTAAATCACATCCCCCCAATACCACAATAACCAAACATATCCACACTCAACTAACGCATTCCTACTTGATCAACAGACCACCAAACAACATCCTTGACACACCCCTCCCGAAATAAACCACGACTTCAGAAACCTCCCAAGACACTCACAAATCTCATTAGCAAGATTGAGATGTGGGCACCACCCAAACTTACAACAATACAAACAAATTCAAAATAAACCATACAACATCTCCCACTTGTACCAGATGCGGAGAGGCCCCGGAGACCAAGTCACACTTTCTATTACACTGTCCTTCCAACTCTCACCCCAGAATCTTTCTGGGGCATCACTCCTTGAAAGATCTCTGGACGAGGCCGACTGCGGCAGGCGGCTTCATTAGCAAAGTGTGGCCACCTCAGCGTGGGGTGGTCAGGGTGTGAGAAGGTAAAAAAAAAAAGGAAGTTTTTTTTTTATATATATATATATATATATATATATATATATATATATATATATATATATATATATATATATATATATATTATATATATTATATAAATATAATTATATATATTATATATATATATATATATATAATATTATATATATATATATATATATATATATATAATATATATATATATATATATATATATATATATATATATATAATATATATATATATATATATAAATAATATATAATATAATATATATATAAATATAAAAAAAAAAAAAAAAAAAAAAAAAAAAAAAAAAAAAAAAAAAAAAAAAAAAAAAAAAATTTAAAATAAAAAATGTTTTTTTTATGAAACTTTATTCTTGATTGTGGATTTTTTTGGTAGAATAGTCTTAAGAAATTTAGTAAATGATAACTATAACTCAAAACAATTCCCCCTTTTGGTGTAGAATTTTTTTTTGCCAAAATTTGAAACTTTTTCTAGCTTGCTAAAAAAAAAAAAAATTATTTTGACTACAATAAAATCCAACTAAGTGGAGATAGAAAACACAAAATATAAGGTTTGCACATAAAATAATGTAAATATTCTATATGAATATTACTTGGAAAAATGGTAAAACTAACCAGAAGAAATTTGCAGTTTCTTATTTTTAAATGATCTACAAGAAATTTTCAGAGGTTGTACAGATGGGAAAAATACACATTTTTTTATTATATTTTTTGTGTACCCAATCATGTTGGTGCTATGCCTGTTTTTTTTTAAAAAATACCCCAATCACAGTAGCAAAATTGTTAGGTATACAAAAAAAATTCTAAATAAAAAATATATCTTGTCTAATTGTACAACCTCTGAAAATTTTATTTTCATACCCAATCATTTTGTTATTGTGCATGGGAAAATTTTTAAAAAAATTTCCAGTGCAGTATCAAAATGATTTTGAGTATTTGAAAATGTTTTTGACAGTTGTTCAAATAGGCAAGATACACATTTTTTATTTATAAAACTTTTTTTTTTTTTTTTGCACACTAAACCATTTTGCTGTTGTACATGGGAAAAACACTCTGTATAAATACCAACTACTCATGCATGTGGATTGGCATTGATGGTTCAACTCCATTGCTACTTAGATCCCCAGACATCAATCCTTGCTACTTTTATTTAAAGGGTTATCTAAAGCAGCTGGTGTAAGGTGAGGAAATTATTGACAGGCAACATTTACTGTAGATACTGAAGAAAGCTCAACATGTATTAGGAACACTATGAACTTCAGACAGTTGCAGGCCAGTATGGTCCATTAGTGTAAAGTAAAGGATAAGGGTGCTTGTTATCCAGGGACAAAGACTAATGATAAAGTCAGTATCATCAGTAGTGATTTGACAGATACTTCAGAGGATGCAATAGTTATAGTTTAAATGTAAACAAATGAAATAGGCAACAGGTGATCAGAAAGACTATTTAAGGAATTTCAGAACCTAGTGAAATGATTAAAAGAGAGCAAAGGGAAAAGTGTGATTGCAGGAATTTTAACTAGAGCTGGTGAGGGACATGGATGAATTTTACAGGCATTGAACATGAATGAGCATTTGAAAAACCTTTGCAATATCAATGGTATAAATATTTAAATTTTTAGGACAGGTTTTAAAATACGAAGATGAAATGGTCTGAAATCAAAAATTTTTTTTTTTTTTT